>OY757013.1:13776260-13835463 GCA_963580285.1 Lucinisca nassula
CTAAAATTTTGTTATATTTGCTGAAAAAAAAATGTGAGCAGCTTTTGCATTTGCAAAAGCTGCTCACATTTTTTTCAGCAAAAGTAATAGCATATTTGCCATATTAAATTTTTCGAGGGCTGCCCGCAAAACTGCGGTAACTACACTTTTTTCACAAAATGACTTTTTTGCAGAATTCTATTCTGATTTTAAAGGCCCACAACCAGTAAAAATAACAGGCAGTTATTGAAACTACTTTTTTTAGAATTTTGAAAATTCAAAAATGTTGTATCTCAGATGCATAATAGTTTCACCGCAAAAGGGTTGTAACTCAAGTTACAACACTTTTGCGGGAAAAAATGTATCAAATGTCTATGCATTTTTGTCTGCAATATGGTTGTAACTCATAGTTCCAGATAATACAGTCAAGGTCAATGCTAGCCATACATTAAAGCCCTCCACACATATCTTCAAAAACCTATTAGAATCACTTTGCCATAGGTTTGACATAGTTTAGACCTTTTTTTCCCTCAGAACAAGATTAACTGGAAACTTTACGTTGATCTTCTTGTATAAGGTTCCTACATTGCCAGTTGCGAACTCTATGATGACTAAGATCTAAGAGGAAATTTTATTTTACTTTATATTATTACCACATTCAGCTAGTTTTAATGATAAGGTTATAAGGTATTAAGAATGGCACAAAATATTTATCCTAACCTGCATGTGTATGTATAAAGAATCATCATCATCATCCATTTTTCATGTTGTTCCTTAACGATAACAAATGATAGAGTATACTGCTGCCTCCTGTGATTTTGTCCAGTTTTTGTCACACTTGCTTGAAGCATGGTTCTATATACATGTAGGAGTCCACCCTTTTACCCATTTTCCTGTTTCCATTCCTCAAGCCATTGACAGCATTTGCAACCACCCTAACTATCACCCTGATGTACAAATGCATTTCTTGAGAATTATAAGTGCTTCATTCCTGATGTAGCAACTTGCATCTAGGGATAGCAATACAAGTATTCATATTTGACCTGGACATACACTTCATGGTTCACTGACTGTAAACTATTGCATCAACCAAGGCTTTCACCCATGTGGTCAAGTCCATTTTTCAAGAACTATTAGAACTTCAAAACTGATACTTGGTACAAACTAGCATCTAAGAATGGCAGCTTTAGTGCAGGCATCCATTTTTTGCACTTGACCTACTTTTTATAGTTCACTGACTTTGTGAACTATTATGGCCACCCTAACTTTCACCCAAATGTTCAAGTCCATTTCTCAAGTTCTAACTATAAGAGCTTCATGGATCATACTAATTGCAAAGTTGCTTCTAGCGATGGTAACTTCTTTGCAAGCATCCATACTTGACCTTGATCTCATGTCATGGTTCACTGACTTAGAGAACTATTGTATCAAGTCTAGCTTTTAACCCAATGTTCAGGTCCTAAGAACTATAAGAGAATCATTGATTATTCTTGGTACAAACTTGCATCTTGGGATGGCAACTTTGGTGCAAGCATCCACATTTCACCTTGACATACATTTCATGGTTCACTGACTTTGTGAAGATTTCCCCTTGGCTGAGTTTTTGTTTTAAAGAAATCAGGATGATTTTTTTCACCTTGAGGTAGTTTCCTGATTAAAAAGTCTATGTATAGATAGAAGCAAGGATGCCAAGTTGCTGCCACTGTTCGCAAACAATAAGGGATTCTTACAAAGCATTTGAAACTTATTTAAGCCTTATTGGAGATGGAGAAGTGGTGGGAATAGAGTACTAAACCCTCCTCTCTCTATTATTCCGGACATTATACCAAATTTGATAAGCTCAGTTACACAGATTTGGTATAAAGTTTAACCCTTTTTGTACCAAATGGAATCTTCTTCCTTATATATAGCATGTGCCCATTTCACAATTTAGGGGTGTCAGGTTGTGTTTTCTTCAAAATTGATTAGGAAAATGGCTGAACTTTTTGAAAACAGTGTAGGCATTCTGCGGCATCTGATCTGGGCCTTCACTGTTTGTCAAAAGTACCCATTTCAGGGTTTCTGGTACTAAATGGGTTAATGGCCCAGTTGTGGGCCTCTGTCAAGCCTATCAGCTTACCCTGCAGGCTTATAAGCGGCAAATTCTGCCACTGGCGAATTCAATAGATGCAGATCAACCCTTGCATGTGTGCAATTGGAAAGTACACTGACCCCGGTGAAAATGGTCATTTACCACAAAGTAGCATGTTTTCCTTGGTATTCTGTGGACCTGGGACCATGGTTGGCCAGGATTTGTAAAATGGCACCACATAATTTGATGACCATGGTCATATACCATGGTCCCAGGTGAAAATGATGGTCTCAGTTGACCATGAACTACATGGTAGACAATGGTCAATCTTTGACCATGGTGTTGACAAGACCACAAAAAACCATGGGCAGACATTTTTATACATGTATTCACTTAATGTACAATGTATAGGAACCCTACCAAGCTGAAGGAATTCTTCCAGTTTAAGATGCCTGTCACTCATATTTTATGACATTCAAATGAATGCTCTTTAAGCCCTCAGACCAACAAGCAGATAAATGTACTTTTGTTTGATTTTAGGTTTAACGTCCCCGTCAACACTTTAAAGGTCATTTTGGAGACGTTGCTTCCAATTTTGTGGGACTTTTACCCGACATTGAGATGAAATGACATCTCAAGCCCTGTCGCCCAATGAAACCAATAGGGTTTATTAGCATGGACGGTCCGCCTCGCACCGCGGTTCCTGGACAGGCTAGATAAATGTACCAAACAATGTTGATCAAATTCTGTTGTCTGCAATCTCGAAAATCATCTCTTAGAGGTGATCAAAGTGTGGATACAAAACTTATATATAGATGGTAAGCTAGATACATGCTTCTTGTCTACATAAATATGAATAACTAATTAATTCAAATAATTAGAATTTTTCGGTAAATGAATATAAATTTGAAAAAATAAATAAATATAAATATCAAGGGAGGATATAAATTTCAATTGAGGCTACTGAACGTTCACACTTGAACTACCTAAATCAGGCTGGCCAGTGTTCAAGGACATTGTCCACTGTGCTTTGACTTCCCATAGCATCCACTGAATCCATGGATAATGTCCAGACTGTCCACTGAGTCTATTGCAAATGTCCAATGGGTTTACTGACATAGTCCACTTAGTTGATGGACAATTCTAGGGGAGGGTGATTTTTTAACAGACAGCCAAAAGCCTTAAAGCCAAAGCTGCAAAAAAAAAATCAAATGTAAATCTTGCTGTTATGGATTAGAGTGTTGTATTTTATACACTGTTATTTAACCAGAGCTAAATTTGACCATGGTTCACCATGATGCTATGTTGGCCATGGTAGACCATGATGAGGTAGAAATTTTATGACAGTTGACCATGATCAACCATGGTCAATGACCCTAGTAATTTTGACACTGGTTTCTACTAGCGAGCAGCCATGGTCTGCTATGGACAACCATGGTAGATCATGGTTAGTTGGACATTATGACAAACTGACCATTATAATCCATAGTCTACCATAGTAGTACTGTGTTTTTACCCCCTTTTAAACCACTGACAACCATGGTTTTGTTTGTTTGAATTGAGGTTAAACGGCCCTGTCATCACTGAGCTGAAATGACATCTCAAGTCGTGTCGCCAAATGAAACCAATAGGGTCTACAAACATGGACGGTCCGACTTGCATCGCTTTGCCTGGGCAGGCTTAGATCCTCTAAGCGGTTTACCAGTACTCGTGTGCGGTTGGTTTCAGCTCTGCGTGAAAGCACCATGCAGCCCATCTATTTCTTCAAGCCCCGATGGGCAGGGCTGACAACAATGGTGACCATGAAAAAAAAATGTAATACAGACACTCTATATTTTATACTATCAGACAACATGCCATGAAAAAGATAGACCATTAACACCATGATGACCATGGTCAAGCATGGTTACTATTTCACTTGGGGGTATTTCTAGTGTCTATATATGAAATTTCAAGATTTGCTAGTCTTGGCTGACCTGACTGGTTTTGGTCTAACTGGCTGCAACCCCATTACACAGTTTGTGGCATCAGGTTGCAATAGAACATCTCTCTCTACTTCATCATAGTGCACTTTTTAATATTTCCTTAGGGATCATCATTCATCAGGTCTATTCCAGGTTTTGTAAAAAATAAAACGGGTTACTGATGATCACTCAGGTCTAATTGGCTTGTTTGCTATACAGTACTACCCGTGTCCATAATCAATGAGAGCAAGGTAAATGACTTCATGTTTTATTTTTTTCCAAGACAAGGCCTGAGCAGGTGATACAGTTCAGAAGAACTGTTGATGTCACCCAAATGTCGGCATCAGCTTTCACGTCCATTTCCTGCTCACTTTAAAGTTTTACATAACAGTTCATATTTCATTTATCACTGGCCAACAAACATTTTGTCTTTGGAATATAATTATTTTATAGGGGTGGGGCTTAGGAGTCATTTTTAAAGCAAGCACTGACTACATTAACCCTACCATATTTGGAGTTTAATAATTTACAAACTACGATAAATTGAATGCTTTGGGCATACAAAAATCTTTTTAAAAAAAGAGACACATGTATTTCAAACTTCTGAGGTTTACTCAAAATGCCAGTTCAGAATGATTTAAGGATATATTTGCACTATTATATTATTGAAGGGAATGGTGTACGTGTAAACTTATTACAGTTGACTCTAATGAGTACACACAACACACCTTTCAAGATAATATAAAAAAGTCACCATTTATTTTCCTAAAAATATGGCTATCTGGAGCTATGGAAAGAATTCTTTAGGACTCCAGAACAAGTTTGAATTAGCAATAGTAGATGAACCATCTGTGTTTGAGTTATCAAGGGTTAAACTTCTATTCCCCTTCAGTCCCCAGGGCCATTTCCGATTCAGTCCCCAGGGTCCGGGGGGCAGGGTTTAGGGTTCAAAAATTAGGTCACACTCACTTGAAGTTCATATCTTAGCAGTTACTTACCAGAACCCTTCAGTGTTTGGAATATAATCATAAAATCATATAAAAACTTCATTAAAGAATTGCTTTAAAAACCTTTCACGTATTGATGTGTAAACATAATGTCGGTAGACAAGGTGCGAACAGATGAGCTATGCTATCTTGTAACAGCTCTTGTCTTTTTGCTAGGTGTTCCTTTAAAAGTATTAAAGTTTGAATGCACAGAGTAAGGTTCTTTGCAGAAAATATGGGATTGACAGAGTCCATTGAGCCAACATAAACCATTACGAAGACACGCCTATTCAAATACATTGTAAATTTTACAGCCAAAAAAAAAAAACACAAAATAACGAAAATTTTAAGATGAAAAAATGTGATATTTTTTTCTGCTCTAAAATAAAGATTGTGGGTACACGTTAGAACTGCCTCATTGAGATGGTTCTAATGAGTACCCACAATCTACATTTTGGCCAGAAATAAGAAAAACTAGAAATGGTGTTTGTAAAACACAATGCCCCCAACCTTTGCTTGTCCTTAGATGGCAAAATATTCAACAAATATTGTTAAAGACTCAAAAACATACAACAAGAATTCCCCTGAAGGCTATGTCGCGCCTGTGGGGGCGCAAAGTCACCAAACCATGAAATCTAGGTCAAGGTCAAACATGAGCGCCTGCATAAAAATTTCACTCCTAGTTGCAAGCATGTACCAAGTATCATCAATGAAACTCTTAAAAACAGACTCTTACATCAGGGTGAAAGTTAGGGTTGTCACACTATTTTACAAAGTCAGTGAACCATAAAATGTAGGTCAAGGTCAGAAATGGATACTTGCATTGAAGTAGATCTTGTTCAAGATATTATCATAAGCATCTTTTGTGTGAAGTTAGATTAAAATCATAAATGTAGGCGGTAGAGCAATGACAAAGTTTTTCTAAAAATAGCCATAGTGACCTTGACCTTGAGGTCATGACCTTGAAAGTCAAAGCAACTCGAGATATTACCATAAGAAACATTTGTGTGAAGTTCTATTAACATCCATCAATAAATGTAGGCACTAGAGCGATGACAAAGATTTTCAAAAAATAGCCACAGTGACCTTGACCTTGAAAGTCGAAAAAGTTCGAGATATTGTCATAAGGAACATTTGTGTGAAGTTATACTGAAATCGGTGAAGAAATGTAAGCGCTAGAGCCATGTCAAAGTTTTTCTAAAAATAGCCACAGTGACCTTGACCTTGAAAGTCAAACTCACTCGAGGTATTGTCATAAGGAACATTTGTGTGAAGTTATATTGAAATCAGTGAAGAAATGTAGTCGATGGGATGATGACAAAGTTTTTCTAAAAATAGCCACAGTGACCTTGACCTTGAAAGTCGAAATCGCTCGAGATATTGTCTTAAGGAACATTTGTGTGAAGTTATATTGAAATTGGTGAAGAAATGTAAGCGCTAGAGCATTGACAAAGTTTTTCTAAAAATAGCCACAGTGACCTTGACCTTGAAGGTGGAACTCGCTACATATATTGTCATAAGGAACATTTGTATGAATTGATTTTGAAATTGGTGAAAAAAATGTAAGCGCTAGAGCAATGAAAAAGTTTTTCTAAAAATAACCACAGTGACCTTGACCTTGAAAGTCGAACTCTTTCGAGGAATTGTCATAAGGATCATTTGTGTGAAGTTATATTAAAATCGGTGAAGAAATGTAGGCGCTGGAGCGATGACAAAGTTTTTCTAAAAATAGCCATTGTGACCTTGACCTTGAAAGTTGAAATGGCTTGAGATATTGTCATAAGGAACATTTGTGTGAAGTTATATTGAAATCAATGAAGAAATGTAAGCGCTAGAGCATTGAGAAAGTTTTTCTAAAAATAGCCACAGTGACCTTGACCTTGAAAGTGGAACTCGCTAGAGATATTGTCATAAGGAACATTTGTGTGAAGTTATATTGAAATCGGTGAAGAAATGTAGGCGCTAGAGCGATGACAAAATTTTTCTAAAAATAGCTACAGTGACCTTGACCTTGAGGTCATGACCCTGAAAGTCGAACACACTTGAGATATTGTCATAAGGAACATTTGTGTGAAGTTATATTGAAATCAGTGAAGAAATGTAGGCGCTAGAGCAATGACAAAGTTTTTCTAAAAATAGCCACAGTGACATTGACCTTGATGTCATGACCTTGAAAGTCGACCTCGCTCAAGATATAGTCATAAGGCACATTTGTGTGAAGTTATATTGAGATCAGTGAAGAAATGTAGGCGCTAGAGTGATGACAAAGTTTTTCTTAAAATAGCCACAGTAACCCTGAACTTGAGGTTATGACCTTGAAAGTCGAATTGCTGAGATATTAATATAAGAAACATTGAAGTTATATTGAAATTGCTGAAGAAATGTAGGCGCTAGACCGATGACAAAGTTTTTCTAAAAATAGCCACAGTGACCTTGACCTTGAGGTCATGACCTTGAAGTCGAACTCGCTCGAGATTTTTTTATAAGGAACATTTGTGTGAAGTTATATTGAAATTAGTGAAGAAATGTAGGCGCTAGAGCGATGACAAAGTTTTTCTAAAAAAAGCCACAGTGACCTTGACGTTGAGGTCATGACCTTGAAAGTCGAACTCGCTTGAGATTTTTTTATAAGGAACATTTGTGTGAAGTTATATTGAAATTGGTGAAGAAATGTAGGCGCTAGAACGATGACAATGTTTTTCACAAATTACCAAAATGACAAAGGGACATAACTCACAAAGTATTTTTCGGAATTTTGTCATAAGTTAATCAGTTCATCTACTCATCACCACCAATATACTCAACAACTTTCAAGGCTCTAGCTCCAATAGTTTTTGAGATATCTTGCTGACAAGATTTTATTAAAAAAATTTCAAAGGGCAATAACTCTTAAAAGGGGCATAATCCGGACCAGAAAAAAAATACGCATCAGCTAATTTTCCATGAGGAATCCATATATGAAATTTCAAAACCCTAGCATACACGGTTCTAAAGATATGCTATGCATCACTTTAAGCATACATTACAATGGGCACAAATTACCAAAATGACAAAGGGCCATAACTCACAAAGTATTTTTCGGAATTTTGTCAAAAGTTAATCAGTTCATCTACTCATCACCACCAATATATTCACCAACTTTCAAGGCTCTAGCTCCAATAGTTTTTGAGATATCTTGCTGACAAAATTTTATTCAAAAAATTTCAAAGGGCAATAACTCTTAAAAGGGGCATAATCCGGACAAGAAAAAAAATACGCGTCAACTAATTTTCCATGAGGAATCCATATATGAAATTTCAAAACCCTAGCATACACGGTTCTAAAGATATGCTATGCATCACTTTTAGCATACATTACAATGGGCACAAATTACCAAAATGACAAAGGGCTATAACTCACAAAGTATTTTTCGGAATTTTGTCAAAAGTTAATCAGTTCATCTACTCATCACCACCAATATATTCACCAACTTTCAAGGCTCTAGCTCCAATAGTTTTTGAGATATCTTGCTGACAAAATATTATTAAAAAAATTTCAAAGGGCAATAACTCTTAAAAGGGGCATAATCCGGACAAGAAAAAAAATACGCGTCAGCTAATTTTCCATGAGGAATCCATATATGAAATTTCAAAACCCTAGAATACACGGTTCTAAAGTTGTGCTATGCATCACTTTTAGCATACATAACAATGGGCACAAATTACCAAAATGACAAAGGGCCATAACTCACAAAGTATTTTTCGGAATTTTGTCAAAAGTTAATCAGTTCATCTACTCATCACCACCAATATAATCACCAACTTTCAAGGCCTTAGCTCCAATAGTTTTTGAGATATCTTGCTGACAAGATTTTATTAAAAAAATTTCAAAGGGCAATAACTCTTGAAGGGGGCATAATCCGGACGAGAAAAAAAATACGCGTCAGCTAATTTTCCATGAGGAATCCATATATGAAATTTCAAAACCCTAGCATACACGGTTCTTTAGTTATGCTATGCATCAAAAGCGTAACGGACGGACGAACGGACGAACGGACGAACGGACGAACAGACGAACGGACGAACGGACGAACGGACGAACGGACGAACGAACCAGAAGCAATATGCCCCTCCAACTTTTTCAAAGTTGGGGGCATAATAATGTTTACCCGTGTAAACCCCAGTTTTACTGTATAAAAGTGGGGTTCAAGGGGTCAGAATTATATAGGCGTGTTTTCATGATGACAGTAATGAAGTCATCTCCAAATCTCTAAGACGCCTATTTTATTCATTGTACACGTTTGTTTTTCACAACTTGACACTGATCATTTTGCGGCGTCTAATCTGGGTCCTCACTGTTTGCCAATGACCCTGTTTTTTGCATGCTATGCATATATTGTTTCATAAATATGCATCATGATCTTATCAAACTGAACAGATTGATAAAAATATGCTTTAGTATATTATGCTAAAAGATACCACCTCCTTACCAGCCAAAAAACTACAAAAATGTCACCGCAAAACAGTTGAGTTACCGCTGTTTTGCGGTATACTTCTATTGAGAAAATAATGCAAAACGTGGCAAAAAATGTTGTAACTCAAGAGGTTACAAATATCAAAATAAGTAGCAGAGCTAAGTAAAATTACATTTTCTCATGTAATTTCCTTGGTGATTATAAGTTTATATTCTAAAAAACAACCCAGCACAATGACTATTTATGAAAAGAAACAGTTTTTTGTTTCTCCTGTAAAGTTTTCAAAAACGGAGTTACCGCAGTTTTGCGGGCAGCCCTCGTTTTGTTTGATTTGAGGTTTAACGTCCCCGTCAACACTGTAAAGGTCATTTTGGACACGTTGCTTCCAATTCTGTGGGACTTTTACCCGACACTGAGATGAAATGACATCTCAAGCCCTGCCGCCCAATGAAACCAATAGGGTTTATAAGCATGGACGGGCCGACTCGCACCGCTTTGCCTGGGCAGGCTTAGATCCTCTAAGCAGTTTACCAGTACTCATGTGCGGGTCGGTTTCAGCGCTGCTCGGAAGCATCATGCAGCCATATTAAATGATCAAAGTTTTAATGATACGTTAACTAACTACAGTAGAATCTCGGTGATTCGAACGCCGATTTTTCGAAACTACCGATTTTTCGAAGACGACTGGCGGTCCCGACATTTTTCTCTATAAGTTATTGCAAAAATATTACCGATTTTTCGAATTTCGATTTTTCGAAAAATTCGATTTTTCGAACAGTTTCGTCGGTCCAATCAAAGAAATTCTTATTAAAATCCCCTGTTTAATTCGAAATATTACTTGGCTAATCAAGGTCACACATCGCAATTTTGCGGCGAGTTCGATTGTTACACTTCACACCCGACTGACTTCAAGAATTAGTAGATACAGGTAATTAACACCGGATTAACGGCCACACTACAGGTGATGATCCTTTATTGAGTAATTGGTGTTGGTGTCAGCGAAAATTACAATTCTGATAAAACTGAAAGTAGACGAATTTCCTGAACACTTTTGAACTTTTTTGAGAGTGAATATAGGGGCAAAAAGCGGCACAAAATTGACTAGAAACCGGAAGTTAGGCCTTTTTCGATTTGTATCAGCCAGTTTATTACAGACTGATACAAATCTTCGCTAGCTGTCAGTGTTTGTCAGTTCTGTTGTTCTTTTTGCGGGGTTAAATATTTCGTCAGTAAAATGGTTTAGTAATTTGCATAAAACCTTCATTTTTGTTATTGTTGATGGCTGTAAATAAAAATGTAAGTTCAAGTTTTATTATTATTTCCTGCTTTCGTAGCCCTGTCAAGCATAAAAGACGATAAGATTAACCTTCACGTACCTCATTTTCTTTAATGCTTTGGCAGTTATTACCGTTTCTTTATCATAGCGCCGAAATGAAGTTCGAATTATAGTCATTTGAATTGCATTGAATAAAAAAATCCGAACATATCCGAAAATTGCCGATTTCGATAATTCGAACTCTCGATAATTCGAAGGAATTCCTGCGGTCCCTTGCACTTCGAATTATCGAGGTTTGACTGTACATCATTAGTTTTGAACAACTGGCCCCAGGAAGCATAACTGGGATAATAAAAGGGGATATCTTTTCAACCTTCTAAAACTACTATGTTGTGTTACTCATTTTAATCTCATTGCTAAGGCAATTCTAATGAGTACAAAAAAGTATCATTTTGAAGATAAGAAACCAAAGATGCCAAGTTCTGCAACCGCAGGTCAGGTGGTATTTCTAGAGGTAAGCAGGTTTTCACGATTCGCTCAATATGAGTGAAATAATCTTGAAAGGGCCATAAAACCAAAACCAAAAAAAAAACAACAGAACTGACAGCAAGTGTAGCACCTCCTTATCTGAAGCAAGGTATATTTGTATGAATTAATTGTTTTTTCTTTACAAAGGAAATAATTTCAATAACTTATAGAAGCCTCCGTGGTGTAGTGGTTACGCTACTCGCCTTGTGAACCAGGGGTCGCAGGATCGATCCCGGGCTCCAGACTTTCAGATGAGTCTTTCAACTGAGGTCCCGTCTCCATATGACCTTAGCTGTTGGTGGGATGTAAAACTCAAACACTCACTCATTTCAATAACTACCTGTTTGTTTTCCTATAGAGTGAGTGGACCTGCTCTTAAAAGAAATTGGTTTAAGAAAAACATTATTTACTATTATAAGGGAAACAAAGAATGAGTCACCTCTAATGAAGATTACCAATGAATTATCTCCAATAATTCAGATATTTCACACATAAAATATACAACAATCTCTGTAACAAATTTTATAACACTATTGTTTTCAGTGCGGGTCCAGTGCAGAAACTGTGTTAGTTAACAACCATTTCATGTTGAAACAAAAATGCATTATGAAAACACACCCATGTGACAATGTGCTTTCTTTCTACAAAATGACTACTTCTCCGAAGAAAAGTTGTTTGTTTGTTTGTTTGCTTGAATTGAGGTTTAACGCCCCCGTCAACACTGTATAGGTCATTTTGGAGATGTTGCTTCCAATTTTGTGGGACTTTTACCCGACATTGAGATGAAATGACATCTCAAGCCCTGTCGCCCAATGAAACCAATAGGGTTTATAAGCATGGACGGTCCGACTCGCACCGCTTTGCCTGGGCAGGCTTATGTCCTCTAGGCAGTTTACCAGGTCTCGTGTGCGGTCAGTTTCAGCTCTGGGTGGAAGCATCATGCAGCCCATCTATTTCTTCAAGCCCCGATGGGCGGACAGCCCATCTATTTCTTCAAGCCCCAATGGGCAGGGGCCGAAGAAAAATTGTGATGTTTGTCTTATCTATACTTGAAACATAGGTTGTGGATACTTGTCAGAACTGTCTCATTGAGGTGGTTCTATCTAATATCCGTTCTATAGATCTAATATCCATTAACTGTAACAAGCAAAACAAGAGCACTGCATGCGGATGCCAACGCTCGGCTGCAGTTTCTTTTAGGTAAATAAAAATTCTAAGTCAAAAAAGGGGCATAACTGTGCCAAAAATATTGGTATGAGTTCGCCTTTTTATAATGAACAACCAGTCTAGTCCGAGTTTACAGTCAAAATGTTCAGTAATTACAGAGATATTGCAAAATGTCCAAGTTTTTGCACGACGACGACGCTGCCAGAGCTTTGGCAATACCTTGTCGTTTTCTTCGAAAACAGCCGAGCTAATAACACTCTTGTAAAGTAGAAGTAAAACAAAGATCAGGAATTGATACAATTAACTTACTCCACCCATAAAAGACACCAAAGGGAAAGAAATACAAACATTAAGCGACCAGACCATAATGGGAACCTAAACAAAGGAAGGCCTTAAGGACAGTTACTTTCCCACAAAATGGCCATATGGCCATCCAAAATTAAAAGACACAAGTGATACACACAGCAGGCAACAAACAACAACATAAATAAATCGCCACAGAAGAGCCGCCTTGGAACGATCAATGGAAGATTTCCACTGGGGGGGCTTAAATCGATTTTACATGGCCACAATCCTCGCCCTTACTTCTGTCGCGATTTAGACAAATAATTTGTTCAGTCCGCATGAAGGCCCCCTAACTCATCAGTGCAACATCTCCGTGAACACAAAAATCAAAGAACCACAGAGGTGAGACAACGGTGAGGACTCGACAGCAAGAAACCACTGAAATGCTGGAGCAAAAGAAAACCAACAGTTAGACTCCAATTTTTCTCTTTATAAAGTGAGGTTTAGAGAGGTGTTGATTTCACAAACGTGTTAACATGATGTTTATATTACACAGAAGAAAGAGAATGTATAGTCATTTTTATGCACCCGCATCGTATGATGATCGTATGATGCCGGGGGCATATAGTTTTTCGGTTTTCCGTATGTGCGTCCGTGGGTACGTGCGTATGTGGGTACTGGTGTCCGAATGTGTGTCCTTCTGTACGAAAGTGTGTACGTACGTACGTATGTAATCCCGTTAGACTCAGGTTAAGGTTTTTGTACAAGGTAGAACTTGAGCTCATATTTTCCAAACCATACAATAGATTTGGTTTATATTTAGTATGATGGTAGATATAGGTCCAAAGTTTTATTCAGCATTACCCCCACCGATACCCATGACCTCAAGGTCAAGGTCATGGACTTTGAAATTTAAATGTTTAAGACCCAGGTTAAGGTATTTGTACCAGGTAGAACTTGAGCTCATATTTTCCAAACCATGCAATGAATTTGGTTCATATTCGGTATGATGATACATTTAGGTCCAATGGTTTATTCAGCAATACCCCCACCCATACCCATGACCTCAAGGTCAAGGTCACAGACTTAGAAAATTTTTAATGTTTAAGACTTTGGTTAAGGTATTTGTACCACGTTGAACTTGAACTTATAAGATTAATTTGGTTCATATTTGGTTTGATGATAGATGCAGGTCCAAAGTTTTATTCTGACAGTAATACCCCCACCCATGCCTATGACTTCAAGGCCAAGGTCGCAGACATAGAAATTTTCAAATTTAAGTATGTTAATAGCTTATATTTTCCAAACTTTATAATGGATTTGCTTCATATTTGGTATGACAATAGTTGCAGGTCCAAAGTTTCAATGAGCCATACCCCCACCCCTTACCTAAAGGTCAAGGTCACAGACACAGAATTTTTTTATATTATATTTTTTGAGAGTCCATATTTCCTGAACCATGTGATGGATTTGCTATATATTTGGAATGATGATTGATGCAGGTCAAAAGTTTCATTCAGCCATAACCCCGCCCCTGCCCATGACCTTAAGGTCAAGGTTGCAGACTTAGAAATGTTTAATGTTAACGTTTGTAAGAGCTCATATTTTCCAAACCATTTGATGGATTGAGTTCCTATTTGGTATGTTGATAATTATTTTTTCAATGTTTAATCAGCCATACACCAATCTATGCCAATGACCTAAGGACAGGTGTTGTTGTAATATGTCATTTTTTTGTGGGGGAAGGGGAGGTAGGCCCCTGGGCGGGGGCATTTGTGTTATATTGACACATTTCTAGTTTGATCTATAATCTATACATTTTTCATATTATGAGAAGCCATCTTTACACTGTGTTATAATGAATAGTGTTATGTAGAAGTGGTAGAGCATAATTTTTTCCTGATAACTGTGATGCACTTAAGTAATACCTGCTACAATATCCCTGCAAACATTGATATAAATCTCTGTTTCTGAGTCAGAAGACATTGCATGGTAGCCTCCTTTCTTCTTGGCCAGGGGAGATAAGTCAAATCTGTTCCCATCGTCATCGTAAAGATAGCAGTTTACTTCACTAGTGGGTTTGTTATTACCAGTACACATGATGTCTGTCTCCCAGAGTAAATAGTTCACACAATACTCATGGGTCAGAAATTTTGGTCCACCCTGAAAGAGGAGAGTAAAATTCATACCATGATCTCCTACTGGACTTAAATGGAATAACAACCCACCTTGAATAACACAAGCAAAACTGTCACAAACAGGTAAGACAAAAAAACAGTCTGTTCAGCTATTAACCCTTAACGCTTATCTTGCTGAATATTCATCTAAGCCACACCCATTTCGTTATATCAACCAATCAAATTACTTGGTGTATTATATTGCTTCAAAATCGTAAACTGAATGCCAAACAGTGTAGATCCTGATCAGATGGCTTCTTCAGAAGCCATCTGATCTGGATCTACACTGTTTCCAAAGATAGGGGTTGTTGTGAACAGCAAGATAAGGGTTAAAACATCGAGAAAATCTACATCTGAAAATGTTGTCTGCTTATGTCGTCTGCTGATACTTCTTGATAAACTTTTTAAAAATATTTTTGCATACAGGCAAACAATGTGCACACAGATCAGAATGCTCCTAGAGGTGCAGTTTGATCTGGGTTCACACTGTTTGCAAAAATGAGTTTTAAAGTAACCGGCAGATGACAAAGCGGACGGCAATTGCCATGATTGGCATTTTATGGGTTAACTAAATCCCAACTGCAGAGAAGAAGACACTAAATTGATCACATACTACCCATTTTGATTTAGCTGCAACATTCTCTTCATGGAACTAAACTAGAAATGTGTAAATATGACACATATGCCCCCGCCCATGGGCCACCTCACACCCAAAAAAAACTCAAATTTATAATAACAACTGTCATTGGACAGCATAACTCGACGAGAAAAGTTTCCTTGAGGTCATTGGCGAAAGGTTGCAGTACTGCTGATTAAACCTTTGAACAGAAACTATCATCATACAAAATATGGACTCAATCCATCAAATGGTTTGGAAAATATGAGTTCTTAAAAACGTTAACTTTAAAAACTGCTAAGTCTGAAACCTTGACCTTGAGGTCATGGGGCAGAGGCGGGGTTATGGCTGAATGAAACTTTTGACCTGTATCTATAATCATTCCAAATATGAAGCAAATCCATCAAATAGTTCAGGAATCATGAGCTCTAAAAAGACATAAAATAAATAAATTCTAAGTCTTTGACCTTGACCTTGAGGTCATGGGTGTGGTGTATGGCTGAATAAAATTTTGGACCTGTAACTATCATCATACCAAATATGAAGCAAATCCATTACATGTATACAGTTTGGACAATATGGCCTATTAACATACAAAATGTACTTAAATTTGAAAATTTCTATGTCTGTGACCTTGACCTTGAGGTCATGTACATGGGTCACACTGGTAAAGGCAAGCGCGCAGGGTAAGGAACAAACACACCGGATAAGGAAATTTTTCCGATCAGGATAAAAAAGAAAATGGCGGAATGGGTATCACATGTGCAGGTTTGTTGTTGTTCTAGATCTCGTGTTATGGTTACTAATCAATACGGCTGCTCACATTAGCTTCACGGAAGACACATATTATTCACAAATTTATAGTCGATGGTCCGAATTCGTCAGTTACATCCAGTCAAACGGAGAACCGGACACAGTGGAGCTACTCCACCGCGAAATCTCATTATTTTACATGAAACACTCTTCTGGGAAGATGGCATGCACTTTTTTGTTGGTTGTAGACATACACATGATAACTCGGATTGTTGCAAATACGATTTAAGGAAAACTTGAAATTAGAAGGCCCACAGTGAGAAATCCTAGTTCAATTTTCAATACAACGCCCACGGGCAAGGAGATGGGGACAACGCATATGATAAGACACAAAATTTTCCGGGGAAAATGGTTGTTGTATGGTCGAAGCACTAGAAAATTTCCATCTCAATCAAGTTAGGTTTTCCCATAGGGGCTTGAATCATGAAAAAAAAATGAAATTTTTTTTTTTTTTTTTTTTTTTTTTTTTTGGTACTATATTAGAAACAAGGTCTCTATCATGGTACCCCAAAAAAAATTTTTTTTTTTTTTTCAATTTTTTTCATGATTCAAGCCCCTATGGTTTTCCGATATTAATAATTAGTCCTACATAGTTTAAAGCACCGATTGTGATCTTTAGGAAACGTACAACGTTTTTGTGCATTGCATTGCTCTGGTTCTAGCAATGTCACCCTCTACACCCCCCCCCCCCCCCCCACACACACACACACACACAAATACAAATACACTATGGATCTAGGACGATTTGGCCCGAACGATTTAACCTAGGAGAATTCGGCCAAGGAGAATGTGGTCCGTAAAAATTTATTGGGTAGGACAACTTGGCAAGGCTAATATAATGTCCTGTGCAAATTGACATTTGAATGTTTTGGGTTTGTTTTCAGTAATGCCTCTTGGTTTGTTTGTTTGTTTAAGAGTTTAACGGCACTGTCAACACTATTTTAGGTCATTTTTGAGCCGGTCAGTTTACCTATCCACACTTTTCCTGGGCAGGCTTATACGTAAGCGGTTAACCAGTACACTGTACATTCTTTCGCCAGAAACTGACAACTGCCCTTCTTGAATCAGCGGAAGGGAGAGAATGACCGTAGAAAAGGTTTCATGATCAATCTCCACGAAAGAATGTTGCCGACCCCCGCAGGTTTCGAACCCCTGCCCTCCTGATCAGCAGCATACGTGAATCCGACTGAGCTACCGAGGCCGGCATAATCATTCAGTTACCAATACATGTACATACTTTAATATCTGCCTTGCCCATCTGGGCTTAAGAAATAGATGGGCTGCATGATGCTTCCACGCAGAGCTGAAACCGACCCACACATGAGTACTGGTAAACTGCTTAGAGGATCTAAACCTGCCCAGGCAAAGCGGTGCGAGTCGACCCGCCCATGCTTATAAAGCCTAGTGGTTTCATTGGGCGGCAGGGCTTGCGATGTCGTTTCATCTCAGTGTCGGGTAAAATTCCCACAAAATTTGAAGCAACGTCTCTAAAATGACCTTGACAGCATTGACGGGACGTTAAACCTCAAATCAAACAAACAATATTTGCCTTATATCCGACGACGAACTGCGTACAAAGGGCCTGTTAAGATCTCCAATTATATCTGCACCCCCCCCCCCCCCACCCCCGGAATATTTGTTTCATAAATGTTGTATGGTGATTGATAGCCAAAGGAAGTTATATGAAAAGATCCAACTTCAAAGAAAAACAAATCAATAAAATGTTTGGTCATTCACAAATAAGGTAGTTTTTTTTTTACCATGACTTTACCCCTACCCCCCAGCTGATTGTGACCGAAATTGCAAAATTTGTCACCTTTATGGCTTTCAAAATATAATAGCCTAGCCTTGCCTGTACATATTTTATATTTTGTATACAGATACAGTTTTGATATGTTAACATGTGATGAAAATATATATATATAAAAATGAACTGTGAACTCTGTGTTTATTTTTTCATAAATTAATTTTTGGCCATTATCATAAATGTCAACATAAAATTGCCATAACTCCATTCATAGTAAAGCCAAATATATGTTGTTATTACTCATTTTCTTAGTTAGAAACCAAGGAATAATTGTATACCTGTTTCATTTTGATCCGGTAATTTTTCATTTTTCGTATATCTCCATGATAACGCAAGTGGGTGGGGTAACAAGATACGACTCGCTTAGTGCAGTACAAACGATGAGCAGTGCTACCTGATATATTAATGCGCCAATTGAAACCGGGTTTCTAATGGCACTTTCCATTGTCGTTTTCTTTCGAAGGGGTATACTTTTATCACACTTTTCTTACTATTTTCGTCACAATTTATTATCTCAATACAGACACATCAAACGTCAAGTTAACGGGCCTCCGTGGCCTAGTGGATAAAGGCGCTGACTCTTAGTCATTAGGTCTCTCACCGCCGTAGGTTCGAGCCTCGCTCGGGCCACGTGTGAGACGCCAAGTTCTGCAACGGAAGGTCAGGTGGTTTTTCTCCGGCTACTCTGGTTTTCGCCCACCTCTGATTAACGATCGGCTCGATATGAGTGAAATAATCTTGAAAGGGCCGTAAAACCCAAAACGAAAAAAAAACAAAAAACGTCAAGTTATGCTGAAAATACTTGAAGACGAAACAACTCGTTTCTGTGTACGTTTCCATTAACGGCGCCTGTTAGGAAGTGAAACGTCGCACACTGAAGAGGATTTGAGTGAGGGTCAAAAAGAAGCCAAATCATATCAGGCCCTTTAATGACCATGTAATAGGTATGTCTCACGAATTTGGCGAAGTTATCTACCTTATTTTCAGCCAAAAGAACAAGCATACAATTTTCTACCAGAAATACTGCATGGACTTATACATCATTTCTCTAATTCATGATCGCGATGTACCCAATCCATCTATCCCCCATAGGGGGTGATTATATTGCTAGAACCACAGCAATGCGCATGCCAAGACAATGCACACAAACTTTGGACGTTTTCTAAAGGTAACAATTTGTGCTTTAAACTATGTAGGACTAATTATTAATATCGGAAAACCTAAGCTGAGATGGAAATTTACTAGTGCTACGACCATACAACAAACATTTTCCCCGGAAAATTTTGTGTCTTATCATATGCGTTGTACCCATCTCCTTGCCCGTGGGCGTTGTATTGAAAATTGAACTAGGATTTCTCACTGTGGGCCTTCTAATTTCAAATTTTCCTTAAATCGTATTTGCAACAATCCGAGTTATCATGTGTATGTCTACAACCAACAAAAAGGTGCATGCCATCTTCCCAGAAGAGTGTTTCATGTAAAATAATGAGATTTCGCGGTGGAGTAGCTCCAATGTGTCCGGTTCTCCGTTTGACTGGATGTAACTGTCGAATTCGGACCATCGAATATAAATTTGTGAATAATATGTGTCTTCCGTGAAGCTAATGTGAGCAGCCGTATTGATTAGTAACCATATCACGAGATCTAGAACAACAACAAACCTGCACATGTGATACCCATTCCGCCATTTTCTTTTTTATCCTGAGCGGAAAAATTTCCTTATCCGGTGTGTTTGTTCCTTACCCTGCGCGCTTGCCTTTACCAGTGTGTGGGTGGGGTACAGCTGAATATCACTTTAGACCTTTCTCTATCATAGCACCAAATATAATCACAATCTATCATATGGTTTGGAAAATATGAATTCAAAAAATCAACATTAAAATTTCTAAGTGTGTCACCATGACCTTGAAACCTTTGGACCTGTAAATATCATCTGTGCAAATATAAACCAAATCCATCATATGGTTTGGAAAATACTATATCTTTGAAAAGTTTATCATTAAAAATTTCTAAGTCTGTGACCTTTACCTTGAGGTCATGGGCATGGGCAGGGGGTATTGCTGAATGAATCTTTGGACCTACATCTGTCATTGCAACAGATATGAACCAAATCAATAAACAAGAGGCCCACATGGCCCTATATTGCTCACCTGTGTACCAGAAAATTATTAGTGTAGGAGACCACTTGACATTGCTACACTGAATATCTAAGCTCTGGGCCTTACGGCTTCGGCGATGAAAATTTTTGAAGCTTTTTTCCATTATAAGTCTAAAGGAGCTAAGGGGCCCGGGGTGTGTCCATTTGGATCCCAGGGGCAGGGTTAGCAGGATTAATGTAGGTGACTATTTTATGTTGCTAGATACTAAATATCTAAGCTCTGTGCTTCACCGTTTCAGAGAAGATGTTTGAAGCTTTTCTCCATTATGAGTCTATGGGAGCTAAGGGGGTCCCAGGGCATGGCCCATTTGGACCCAAGGGGCATGATTGGCAGGATTTATGTAGGTGACCACTTGCCATTGCTACATGCTAAATATCTAAGCTCTGGGCCCTGTGGTTACTGAAGATGATTTTTGAAACTTTTTTCCATTATGAGTCTATGGGAGTTAAGGGGCCCCGGGGCATGGCCCATTTGGACCCAAGGGGCATGATTGGCAGGATATATGTAGGTGACCACTTGCCGTTGCTACATGTTAAATATCTAAGCTCTGGGTCCTGTGGTTTCAGAGAAGAAGATTTTTGAAGCTTTTTTCCATTATGAGTCTATGGGAGCTAAGGGGCCCCGGGGCATGGCCTATTTGGACCCCAGGGGCATGATTGGCAGGATTTATGTAGGTGACCACTTGCAGTTGCTACATGCTAAATATCTAAGCTCTGGGCACTGTGGTTTCAGAGAAGAAGATTTTTTAAGCTTTTTTTCCATTATGAGTCTTTGGGAGCTAAGGGGCCCCGGGGCATGGCCCATTTGGAGCCCAGGGGCATGATTGGCAGGATTTATGTAGGTGACCACTTACCATTGCTACATGCTAAATATCTTAGCTCTGGGCCCTGTGGTTTCAGAGAAGAAGACTTTTAAGTTTTTTTCCATTATGAGTCTATGGGAGCTAAGGGGCCCGGGACGTGGCCCGTTTGGACCCCAGGGGCATGATTGGCAGGAATTATGTAGGTGACCACTTGCCATTGCTACATGCTAAACATCTAAGCCCTATGGTTTCAGAGAAGAAGATTTTGAAGGGTTTTTTTTCATTATGAATCTATGGGAGCTAAGGGGCCCCGGGGTGTGGCCAATTTGGACCCCAGGGGCATGATTGGCAGGATTTATGTAGGTGACCACTTGAAATTGTTAAAAGCTAATTATCTAAGCTCTGGGCCCTGTGGTTTCAGAGAAGAATATTTTTAAAATTGTTCCCATTATAAGTCTATGGGAGCTATATGTTGCCGTGGCAACCAGAATTCCAATCTGATCAGCCCAAAAACCTTATGCAGCCTTTCCCTCTACCTGATGATGCTTCACACGAAATTTGATCAAGATTGGCCATGGGGTATTACAGATATACTTATCTGAAATTGTTTACGGATGGACGCACGCATGGACGCACAACAGACAAAATGTGATCACAAAAGCTCACCGTGACAAGGTGAGCTAAAAAGTACAGGTTTTACCTGGTACAAATATCTTAACTTGAGTCTAAAATATTAAAAAGTTCTAAGTTGGTGGCCTTGACCTTGAGGTCACAGGTATGAGTGGGGGCATTGCTGAACAAAACTTTGCACCTATAGCGATCATCATACCATATATGATCCAAATCCATAATATGCTTTGGAAGATATATGCTCTTTAATAATAAGGTTCTACCTGGTACAAATAGCTTAACCTGAGTCTAAGTCTATGACCTTGAGGACAAAGGCATGAGTGGGGGCATTGCTGAATTAAAATTTGCACCTATATATATCATCATACCAAATATGGACCAAACCCTTATACTTTAGAAGATATGAGTTCTGAAATAATAAGGTTCTACCTGGTACAAATACCTTAACTTGAGTCTTCAACATTAAAAGTTTCTAAGTCCGTAACCTTGACCTTGAGGACATAGGCATGGGTGGGGATAGTGCTGAACAAAACTTTGCACCTATATCTATCATCATCCAAAATATGAACCCAATCCATCACATGGTTTGGAAAAGTTCAGGCTCTACCTGGTCCAAAACCCTTAACCTGAGTCTAACAGGATTATGTACATACATACGTACACACTTTGGTGCAGAAGGACGTACATTCGGATGCAAGTACGCATGTACGCACGTACACACGTACCCAGGTATGGGAAACCCAAAAACTCTATGCCCCTGGCATCATCCGATGCCGGAGCATAAAAAACTGATTGCCAAATTGTCAGATCAAAAGATTTTGATTTACCTCTATGTCCTTGATGGCAAGAATGTACACGTATTGTCACAAAATATTGTGGAGACAAGTCAGTCATGCTTGAAAGTCAAGTATGATAACTTCGCTTCTGTGACCTCAAAATCCGTACAGCACATGGTGTAAATTTGAACATGTATCATCATGACACAATATACAACAACCAATCAATGGTCATCACTGACAAGTGAGTGGGCTCTTGATCTAGTTGGGTGGACCTTGTGATGGTGAAAAATACTTCAGTTCGTGTCTTTGATCTTTACATAAAAAAGAAACATTTGACAGCAGTGCCAGAATTAGTATGTTGCAGCTAAAACAAAATTTGTAGTAGGCACAGTCAGCAAAGACTGAATCTCTGCTTGACGCACATGCCAGGTTTCTCCTTTTCATGTGCACAGATTCATATAGACTCATATGTACATGCACACTAAACGTTCAATATCTCAAACACAGCTGACTTGTTTACCATGGCTAGCTGATTTCGCCCTGGGGCCTGTTGTTCAAAACCAATGATGTCAGTTAACGTATTGTT
The DNA here is from genome assembly GCA_963580285.1 of Lucinisca nassula. Lineage (NCBI taxonomy): Eukaryota > Metazoa > Mollusca > Bivalvia > Lucinida > Lucinidae > Lucinisca > Lucinisca nassula. Next base: position 13,799,339 of record OY757013.1, read on the forward strand.
AAAACTTTTATCATTAAATATGGCAAATATACGGGTATTTTTTCAGCAAAAATACTTGAGTATTAGATAACAGTTAACAATTTGACCACTAACAAACTCGTTAAGCTAACAATGCTTTGAATAACTGGACACTGGAGTTCCAATATCTCCTGATATCCATATATTTAGGATGACTAAGGGAAGTTTTCCTGATTTTATCTTTCTGTGTTATGCTGTGTGTACTCATTAGAATTGCCATGAGGCAATTATAGAGTTTCCTTGAGGCAATTTCTTGTTTTGTTTGTTTGTTTGATTTGAGGTTTAACGTCCCCATCAACACTATAGGTCATTTTGGAGACATTTCTTCCAATTTTGTGGGACTTTTACTAACATTGAGATGTCAACCAATGACGGTCAGAGTCGAACCGCTTTGCCTTGGCAGGCTTAGATCCTCTAAGCGTTTTACAAGTACTCGTGCGCGGTCGGTTTTAGCTCTGCATGGAAGCATCATGCAGCCCTGATGGGCGGGGGCCGTCACCTTTCATGGTACCAAAGGTACATAGCAAAAGATAAGGTGCATATTTTGTGATAATTGAAGGATAGTTTTCCTTATTTTTGTATATAAACCTATGTTGTGGGTATTCATTAGAACCGCCTCAGCGGCTCTAATGAATACCTACAACATAGGTTTTTATGGAGAATTAACAAAAACTATCCTTCAGTTATCACAAAATACCAAACTGATCTGTTGCTATATTGAAGTTTGACTGTACATGTATGTTACAATGACATTCAAACACAGCAACAGACAAGGGGCGTATTTTGTGATAATTGAAAGACAGTTTTCCATATTTCTCAGAATAAACCTTTGTGGTCATTCATCAGAACTGCCTTGCCAAAGCAGTTTTAATGACTACCCACAACAAAGGTTTTTATGGAAGAATGGTAAATACAGTCGAACTTCGATGGCTCGAACATCGATGGCTTGTTTACCATGGCTGAGTCGAACCCGTTTTTGAGTCCTTAGGGAATTCCTCTGCATACAAAAAAGTTTGGGATAATTAAGGAGATTTTCGACTTTTATCTTGCAAATGTATGCTGAGTGTACTCATTAGAATCGCCTCAATGAGGCGATTCTAATGAGTACACACAGCATACATTTATGTTACAGAACACCGAAAAGAAGTCCAAAAATACCCCCGTTATGTTTTCTGGAAGTATGCAACAATGGCTCGAACTACCGCTGTTTCGAACAAATTTCTATGGTCCCGAAGGGGTTCGAGCCATCGAAGTTCGACTGTACTATCCTTCAGCTATCACAAAACACCAACCTTATCTATTGCTATGAGTTAAATATTTGAGTTATTGAAGTCTGACTGTATGTTACAAAGACATTACCAGTGTAGGTCCACATCTGAGTCCCAGCAGAGTAGACATGTTATCTTTGGGAGACTCTAGACAAGGGTCACCTGCCATAACCAGCCATAATTCCCCTTTCTCAGTTCCTTGACTACCCTTGCTCTCTGTAGAAAAGTTCCCAGCTGACCGCACCGTGCCATTTTTATAGTGCATACAAACTGAGGTGTCACCATGGCAACTATGGTCTGATTGTCCATTGGCTACAACAGGTTTGCACAGGCTGATCTTATATGTGATGTTGCCATCATCAGACATAGAAATCCAGGTGCTGAAAAAGAAAAGGATTTTTTTGTACAAAGCATTTGAAAGGCATTGGTCCACTGCGGCCAGGGCGTTTAACCCTTATCCTGCTGAACATGATGATCCTATCTTTGCAAACAGTGTAGATCCTGATCAGATGGCTGAAGAAGCCATCTGATCAGGAGCCACACTGTGTGTCATTCAGTTTGTGAATTGAACAAAAACATCATATCAAGTGTGTTTGACTTTCACGTCCAACCAACAAGTAAGAACAGTGGTGATGGAACCTCAGTTTAACCCTTTTTGTACCAAATGGAATTTTCCACCTTATATATGGTAGGAGTCCATTTCGGAAATTAGGTGTTACAGGTTGTGTTTTCTTCAAAATTTATTCGGGAAAAGGCTTAGCTTTTTGCAAACAGTGTAGGCCCTGATCAGATGCCGCATTCTGCGACGTCTGATCTGGGCCTGCACTGTTTGTCAAGGAACCCCTTTTGGGGTTTCTGGTACTAAATGGGTTAAAGACTCATCCCAAAGTCTGAGGAAGCCCAGAATAGAACCCACTGGCCCTGGTTTATGTGGCAAGTACTACACCACAGAGGCTTCTTGTTTGTATTGGGATTTAACGACCCTGTCAACAATATTTAGGTTATTTTTGAGCCAGTCAGTTTACCTATCAACACTTTTCCTGGGCAGGCTTATATGTAAGCGGTTAACCAGTACAGTGCACATTCTTTTGCCAGAAACTGATAACTGCCCTTCTTGAATCAGCGGAAGGGAGAGAATTATTGCTGAAAAGTTTTCATGATCATTCTCCACGAAAGAATGTTGCCCACCCTGGCTGGTATCAAACCCGCATGCTCCTGATCACCAGTCAGACGCGCATCCGACTGAGCTACCGAGGCCAGTCAGACGTGCATGCTACTGAGCTACTGAGGTCCCACAGAGTCTTCTATCAAATCAAGTAATTTCATGGGTTGATAGTCAGAAATTAATTTATTCAGCAGTACAAGGGTTAAAGAATCTTTCAGTTAGTGGCCAAACTAGATTCAACTTTTCAAATTGACCATCAAGTTCATTCATGTGACATGTGATTGAGCCAACATCGATCAATGATACTGCTACAAATATTTACAGTGTTGTTCTGTATTACATGGTTTTGGCAACAATGTTGAAGTAGTAGAGTGTGCTTGTATGAGTTTTATGTCCCACCAACAGCTAAGGTCATACAGAGATGGGACCTCAGTTTAAAGACTAAAAGTGATGGAAGATTGTTGGAAAAATGTATAGATTATACAGAAAAATGACCATATATGGTCATTTTTATATATAATCTATACATTTTTAAATTGCCCATAAACTTTTACAAGTTGTGGAGTGGGCAAATAGTTTCTCTGGATCTCAGCCATATAGTATAATCAAAGATCTGAAAGCACTGAGGTCAATTGTCTCTGTGTGTAGCCTGGGAAAATTGTTCTGAACTGGAACTTAAACTGTTTGGTTTAACCCTTAAATCCTGAACTTTAAGCAAACAGTTTACCGGTAGACCCTCATCAGATGCTGCACTCTATGGCATCTAATCGGGGCTACATTATTTGATGTGCGTCTGAATGGTGATCAGGTGGGTGGGGTTTTGATACCTGCCGGGGTCAGCAACATTGATCATGAAATCTTTTCTATGGTCATTCTCTCTCTTTCGCTGGTTCAAGAAGGGTAGTTGTCAGTTTCTGGCGAAAGAATGTGCACTGTACTAGATAACCACTTATGTATAAATCTGCTGTATAAGAGTAAGAGTGTTTGAGTTTTACGTCTCAACAACAGCTAAGGTCATACAGACACGGGACTTCGGGTTAAAGACTCATCCGAAAGTCTGGAGAAGCCCAGGATTCATCCTGCGATCCCTGGTGTACAAGGCGAGTAGCATAACCACTACACCATGGCGGCTTCTAACCTGCTGTATAAGTAAACTGACCGGCTCAAAAATAACCTAAATAGTGTTGACTGGGAAATTAAACTCCAATATGAACAATACAAATCTACACTATTTGCCACTAACCCAGTACACCAGACCAGGACTACCTGTATTTTGAATTAAAGTTAGTGATAGTGACACGGACAGTTGCAGGCGGGAAGCTTCTGCAGTTAGTAACTCTGGGTCGATTGACAAACATCTGACCCAAAAATACATGTAGCTTATGTATTCAAAGACAAAATTCTATTCTCATTTGCCTTAACGCTCTGCATGCTGGGTATTTTTTCAGAAGAAATATTTTTTGAAATATTTTTCTTATTTTTCCTGGAAATCAGGACTTGAGATTTCATGCAAATTGTCTCCATTGTAGGAGACAATTTGCATGAAATGTCAAATCCTGTTTTCTGGGAAAACTAAGAAATATCAACAACTTGTCATCTGCTGAATTAGCCTATTAAACAGTAATCATCTAGTAAAATATGGCCCCCGCCAATCGGGGCTTAAAGGAATAGATGGGCTGCAAGATGCTTCCATGCAAAGCTGACACTGACCGCACACGAGTACTGGTAACCAGCTTAGAGGATCTAAGCTTGCCCAGGCAAAGCGATGTGAGTCGGACCGTCCATGCTTATAAACCCTATTGGTTTTGTTGGGCGGCAGAGCTTGAGATGACATTTCATCTCAATGTCGGGTAAAAGTCCCACAAAATTGGAAGCAACGTCTCTAAAATGACCTATACAGTGCTGACAGGGACGTTAAACATCAAATCAAACAAGTCAAATCTAGTAAAACTAGAGCTGTCAGTGAAACTGACTAGGGCCCCGGCAGCGCTATCAGAGGAGTAGGAAAATTTGTGGACGGACAGACAGACAGACAGACGGACAGAGTGATTACTATAGGGCACCCACACTTTCAGTGCGGGGCCCTAATTAAACAATCTGCTATTCTAACACAGTATCATCACGAAAACACATCTATATAATTTTGACCCCCTTGAAACCCACTTTTGTATAGTAAAACTGGGGTTTCCAGGGGTATACCTTATTTTACTTATTTCTGCTCCAATTTATTGTGGGTACTCGTTAGAATTGCCTCGATGAGGCGGTTCTAATGAGTGCCCACAATCTATATTTTGAGCAGAAATAAGAAAAATATTACAATTTTTCATCATAAAATTTTCATTTTTTTCGGCGATAAAGATGGCAATGTACAGTCAAACCTGTCTTAGTGGCCACCTGTATAAAGCAAGCAACCTGTCTTAAGCAAGCAGGTATTTAGTTCCTGAAAAAGGCAAATGAATTAAAATTCACCTGTATTAAGCAGCACCTGTCTTAAGCAAGCACATTTTCATTATCCCTGAGGTGCTTGCTTAACACAGGTTGGACTGTATTTGTATAGGCGTGTTTGCGTAATGGCCTACATGTCCATAAGCGATGGAAAGGAACTGTGATTTATTCTGCAGTAAATCACTGGGCAGAAGAGCGCAACATGAAAAGCCCCAGTTTTATGACATCATTCAAATATTCTATGACATTTGACGGTGAAACAGCAATTCCTAGTATAAGACCCCCCCTATAGGGGCTTGAAGAAATATATGGGCTGCATGATGCTTCCACGCAGAGCTGAATCCGACCCACACATGAGTACTGGTAAACCGCTTAGAGGATCTAAGCCTGCCGAGGAACCATGGTGTAAGTGTCGGACTGTCCATGCTTATAAACCCTATTGGTTTCATTGAGATGTCATTTCATCTCAATGTCGGGTAAAAGTCCCACAAAATTGGAAGCAACATCTCCAAAATGACCTTTACAGTGTTGACAGGGACATTAAACCTCAGATCAAACCAAACCAATTATTGCTAGTATTGAAAATGTTACAAAATGGATTAAAGGCATGTGTTACCGTCAATAATTTTTAATTCTTCTAATAATGACAAAAGGATGGGAGACTTTGGAGAAAACAAAAAGCCATATTGCTGATTTTTTGTGTGTTAGAATTGAAACAGACTAGACAAAGTGCCCAGTGGTATGGCTGAATAAAACTTTGGACCTGTATCTATCCCCATTCCAAAAAATGAAGCCAGTCCATATGGTTCTGAAAAATGAGCCCTAAAACTTTAAAAGCATCATAAGACTAAGTATGTGACCTTGACCTTGAGGTCAGGGGTGGGGGTATACACAACTTTGGACCTGTAACTACATGTATCATCATATCAAATATGATATGGTTTGGTGAGTATGAGCCAAGGTTGGTCGGTAAATACCGGTGGCGGGAATTCCCACTGATATTTACCCGTAATTACCGTTCTGGAAAATACTCCAAATTTCAACAAAAGTGGGAAATACTAGGAAAATAGTGGGAAATAAGATTTCATAGAAAAACACTATGAATATAGAAATAATGACCAGTTGCCTCCCCATACATATATGTCATAAGTATGCTTTTACTCAACCAAACACAAGCATAAATATAAAGTGATCTGTTGTTATGCAGGGTGCAGAGTTATTTAAAATCACTCATATGCTTAAGAAGATAAAATACCATACTGATCCCAATATTTGGGACAGACATGCCTGGGCAAACAGTGAAGACCCAGATCAGTATCACTTAAGCTTCTTTAAGAGAGTTTGCCATTGGACTACATGTTTTGTATGCTTTAGTGTAACACTAAACCACACGACTCATTTTTTTTTAGATTTACAACAACTCTTTGGATGTTTGAATTTTAAGGATGTTTACTCTAGAAAATATTTGTTTGCAAGTTTGTCAAGTAATCATATTCCTAATGCTAAAAGGTGTGATAATTTAATTGTTTGTTTGAGACAGGTATTAAAAGAACACAGTTATTTTAAGCATAAAAGGTTTCTTAAATTATCTAAGTACTGTAACAGATACTTACATGTACCTAAGTATTAAAATTACATGTCAAGGGAAAGGGAAATAGCTGAAAGTTAAAAACTAATGTTTTAGAATCACGTTTGAAAAGTATTATATACATTCTGGTCTCCAGATGTTAGCCCCCCCCCTGGACGTTTGCCCCCAAATGACTTAAATTAAAAATGGACATTTGCCCTCCCAGTTGAAAATGCGACCCGGACATTTGCCCCCCCCCCCCAGCTTATTTTTGGTATGGACATCTGCCCCCCCCCCCCCCCCCACCCCCAGTGCTTATTTTACAGGTGGACAATTGCCCCCCACCCCTGCTTATTTCAGAAAGGGACATTTGCCCCCCAACCTGGCTAGACAAGGATATTCATTACACAGACTTGTATATAGCTACATAATTTACATGATAACGTTTTGGTTTAAAGTTTTACAGCCCATTCAAGATCATTTCAATTTCTTCAAGAATTAACCATCAGTGTATCCAGTGTAAAAACCACTTTAGTATAGGCGTCTGACATTGGACCGTCAGTGAGGCACAAACTCAATATATGGTTCTGTAGCTGACTTGCTTAACCCTTATCCTGCTGAATTAATTTAGCATCTCCAATTGTTGCCTTTTAACCATCACATTCTTGGTATATTTTTGTTAACTTAACAAATTGCATGACAAACAGTATAGATCCCCATCAGATGGTGGGCGGACAATTTGGCCAGCGGACGATTTGGCCCGGACGATTTGGCCTAGGACAATTCGGCCTAGGACAATTTGGCCAGCCAAAATTACCGGGTAGGACAATTTGGCCAAATTAATTTCTCCTAGCGGTTTTACCAATTCTTATTCTATCAGTCATTTCATTCGCATTTTTTTTTTTTCATTTTTCATATTTCATGTTTTTTCAGTGATTTCATGTGTCATTTCTTGGCTTTGATGAGTGAAAATCAAATGTTGACATAAGAGGAATTTGCTTTAAAAGTTTGAGCAGTTTCTTTATTTGACAACATATTTTTATCACACATCATTACATATTTTCTGCCCATTTATGGTATCAGAGCCCAGTCAACACTATTTAGGTCACATTGAGCAGATCAGTCCCCCTAAGTGTAAGTGTGTAACCAGTGCAGTGCACATTCTTGAACCAAACAAAACCAAATAAATAAGTGTGGAATAGCTAATTAAGAAAGCAAGGAACCAAGACCAGTCAGCAAATCAGTTAGCCAATTAACCATGAATACAAGAAAATGTAATTAATCTTGGTTTCCAGCCAATTTAAACAAAACCATTAAATTTATTTATTTATTTATTATTATTTTATTGTATTTTTGTGTTTGGGGGATTATAGTTAACCATTTTTATTAATTTGCTCCTAAAGAATATCTCAGGCCAAAAGTTATAGTTTAAAAACAACAACAAAAAATATCTTAATGTTTAAAATCTTCTTTAAAATTCCTTCCACATATTCAAACATTACTGTATATTAAAAACAAACCTAAAACATTAAATTTTCAGTTTAACCTAGTCATTATATTAATCTGGCCAAATTGTCCTACCCAATATTTTTGGCTGGCCAAATTGTCCTAGGCCGAATTGTCCTAGGCCAAATCGTCCGCTGGCCAAATCGTCCTACATTCCCATCAGATATGGCATGTGCTTGGGATCCATACTGCTTTCTAACATAGGGGTTGTCCATAACAGCAGGTTATTATGGGATTCATATAAATAGATGGAGTAATTTATTGCTTAACATCTTGTATTTCTGATGACAATAAACCAATAAATACATTGTTTTCCTCCTTTGTGCTAGCCCTGGTCTATCTGGGGGGCAAATGTCCCTTTCTGAAATAAGCAGTGGGGGGCAAATGTCCACCTGTAAAATAAGCACTGGGGGGAAGATGTCCATACCAAAAATAAGCTTTGGGGGACAAATGTCTGGGTCGCATTTTCAACTGGGGGGCAAATGTCCATTTTTAGATTAATTCATTGGGGGGCAAATGTCTAGGGGGGGCAAATGTCCTGGAATCATACATTCTATATGAAGGCAAGGGACTATAGATCTTTCTAGTTATTCACTATAAAAAGGGCTGGAAAATTCTTCAAACTTTCACTTGTCCTACCGGACTAAGTGCATACTTTGGTAAATGTTTGGATAGACAAACATTTTACTTGGCCTTCAATTTTTTTTTGTCATTGCAAGCAGATAAGTGGAATTTTCAAGCCCTGCATGAACTTGAAATAATTTTACTTTCAAATAGCTAGGTAGTTGGGGTACATTAAGCAGGGCCTGACAGATAAAAAAAATTTCCTCTTGCCCAGTTCCATGCCTTTTGTCAGATAGAGTAGATGTTGCCCTACATTTTGGTACAAAAATCACTAAAATTGACCAAAAAATAATTAAGTTATGCCTGTTTAAATAAGGACCATTTCAGACACTTTTAGCAATAAATTGTTGCCTATTTGACAGTTCACCTTTATGGTTCAATGCTAATCTCCCTGTTTATTGCACTTAATTATGTCACTTTAAGGAGTCATTAACTGTGTTTTGATAACAAGTGTGAGTGACACCAATTAAAAATGAAGTGTGAAAGTGTGCCTGACCAGTGTCATGTCAGTGTGTGTATTAGAGAATGGAAGCTGTAGCCCAACTTGTTTATATCAGTGGTCAGCTTGCTTGTAAAACCCTTAACTTCTTCTCACCAATGCTTAATGTAACATATCTGTTCACTCAGCATAAAGAACAGGCAGTATAATTTAGCACTGAAGACAAAAGGTAAGAGAAGGACCTTTTTATTTCAAGTTAAGGGATATTCACTTTTAGCAAGTTGCTGCATGCGAATGGGCCCTTTTCACACCGCTGTTCGTATTTAAAGTGCCCTTTTTACATATTTTTGCGCGCTAAAAGTGTCCTTTTTCAACAGCACCATGCCCTTTTTAGGAGCTGGGGGAAACACTACCTGATCATTGCCTTCACTTCTATTTATTTCCCTCCTTGCGGTAATACTGTTGAAAATACTGTCACTGTCAATAACGGTATTTTTTCAAGTTAATTGCTAATATGTCATAACACCATAACCGATTATGGGTAGCAATTTAAGGTACATTTATATAGACTCATTTACCTTGACATGCATCATTAACAATAACACGGCTGCAGCCGATATACTCAAAAGATCAGCCAGATAAGAGATTAAAAGAAAGCAATTTAGTTTACAATTTAATGATCCAACGACAGGACGCCCTCCATCTAAAATGAGCCCAAACTTTCACACATGCAAGTTCCATGCGAACATCAAAAGTTTTCCGCCATCCAAATTACCGCCTTCAAACCACTGCTAACATTTTTCTGCATGTAATTGGTAAATGACGTCATCCGACGCCAGCAACCCCACACGTGTTTACTGTCATTTTTTATTTAAATGGGTGTATCTCTTTCATAAAAATTGTTTGGAACCGGTAAAAATATTTTCTCGATAGCTAAACAGTTGTGAATAGAGATGGATAGAAAACAGGACTTTGCACAGTTCCCGAATTATCTCCAGAAGCTCCGTGTCAATAACCAACAACACGTTTGACTTTTCCCGCCAAGCGTCTGCTATGTGGCGCCAAAACATAACCATTCACGATATAGTTAAATAGTCTGTTTTTTATTATGCATACATCTACTGTTAGATGTTACCATGTAGCTAATTGTCTGAGGAGCAATTAAATCATTTTCACATTGATTGTGGATTAAATTTTATGATTGGGGGCTAAATGCAAATTAGAGACATAACTTGACCATATTTTCACACCTGGTTCAAGTTGGCTTTTCGATAGCGCCGTACCACAGAAATGAAAGATACACACTGCGGGGGGCTTGAAGAAATATATGGGCTGCATGATGCTTCCACGCAGAGCTGAATCCGGCCGGCACACTAATACTGGTAAACCGCTTAGTGGATCTAAGCCTGTCCAGGAACCGCGGTGCGAGGCAGACCGTTCATGCTAATAAACCCTATTGGTTTCATTGGGCGACAGGGCTTGAGAAGTCATTTCATCTCAATGTCGGGTAGAAGTCCCACAAAATTGGAAGCAACATCTCCAAAATGACCTTTACAGTGTTGACGGGGACGTTAAACCTCAAATCAAACAAACAAAACGCACTGCAGGGCAAGCATGTTTAATTGGCAATTATGTGACAAGGATTAACAATAGTGTCATAATTGGACTCTTATAAATACACAGATGGTTTGTCAATGAATTGTTGACAAAGCCGGACAGTGCAGCAATTATTGTGATTTACTTATTGGTCTAATATTATGGTATTTAAGGATTCAAAAGACTGACAAGTGTAGACGATGTTTTTGCATGTGCCCAAAGGGGTCTTAAGGTCAAAGTGCACCTGTCATGCGCTATTTTGGGCTTGTCCCGGGCTGCCAGGCAATAATTTGTGATCCCCTGATTAAGCAGTCTCAATTGCAACCGCCTATGTAAATATATTATATTTCCCGGGAATTCCCTGTATTTCCTGCCGTCCAGGGAAATACGAGTATTACCTGCTTTTTTGTCAACCTTGCCGAAATCAAGGCGAAACGACCTGGAATTGTCCAAAGCAAAACGGTGCTATATCGGAATTCCTGCTGTAACGAATCCTGCTATAACGAGGTCTGGGTGTTTTAATTTTTAAAATAAGTGCAACGGGGATGCCCCTTTCAAGTTTCAAGATTGGGCGAACAAGACCTTTATATGCTGCCTCTTTAACATCCTGAGGGCAATGATGAAGATTTCGCCTCAGGAAACCAAGCGTTCTATTTGCCTTAGTACACATGTTGCTAATATGGGTATTCCATCTCAAGTTGTGTGAGATTGTCACTCCAAGGTATTTAATGGAGTCCACATTCTCCAGGACCGTTCCCTCTAAGGTGTAAGAAGCCTCAACTTTATTAGATCTCTTCCTAGTTATCTGCATAATATTGCATTTAACTGGCTGAAATCTCATGCCCCATTTTCGGGCCCAACATCCTAATCTATCTATGTCAGCCTGAAGTTTCAGTGAGTCATCTGTATCTCTAATTTCCCGGTAACAAACACAGTCATCTGTGAACAGTCTTATTTCTGAGTCAATGTCAGTGGAAATATCGTACAGGGAGAACAAAAGTGGACCAAGAACGGTCCCTTGCAGGACTCCAGACAAAACTGGAGCCCACTCCGAAGATTCACCATTAACAACAACCCGCTGTTTTCTGTAGCAAAGAAAGGAATCTATCCATTTGAGGGTCTTTCCCCCAATTCCATAACCAAATAACTTAGATTTAAGTAGTTCATGAGGAGGGGTGTCAAAAGCCTTCTCGAAGTCCAGAATAAATGTGTCCACCTCAGACCACCTGTCCCCCTTTGTCCAAAATTTTTGCCCTGTCATTAATAACTGTGCTTAGCTGAGTTTCACAACTGTGCCTTTTCCTAAATGCATGTTGTCTGTCTGACAAAAGTTTATGTTCGTCCAAGTGGGCCATGATGTTTGAGCAGACTATGTGTTCAAGCAATTTACATAGAACACAGGTCAGTGACACCGGGCGATAATTATGAGCAAGAGCCCTGTCCCCTTTTTTGAAAAGTGGACAGATGTTCGCTAGGAGCCATTCTTTGGGAATTTCACCCGTATCGAGAGATTGTTGGAAAAGATGAGCAAAAAGCAGACTATATGTTCCAGCAATTTACACAGAACACAAGTCAGAGACACAGGGCGATAAGTACGGACAAGAGCCCTATCTCCTTTTTTGAAGAGTGGGCAGATGTTTGCTAAGAGCCATTCTTTGGGGATTTCACCCGTATCAAGAGACTGTTGAAACAAGTGTGCAAAAACTGGACCCAACTCATTTGCTAGTTCCTTCAGGACTCTAGGATGAAGCTCATCAGGTCCTAAGGCCTTACTGGGGTTTAAGCCTTGAAGTAACTTGATCACTCCTGCAGCTGTCACAACAATTTTATTCATGAATGGGGCCGATCTTCCAGTCAATGGAACCTCCGTGAACTCAGTTTTATTAAACGCATCATTGAATTGACCAACTAGTTCCTCTGCCCTTTCAGAGTCTGATTCAGCAACCCCGTTCCCTCCTCTTTTATTAAGGGGTGGGATACCTTGCATGTCTTTCTTCTGGCTATTGATATATCTGTAGAAGTCTCTGGGATTTGCCTTTACATCACCTACCAAGTTATTCACATACAAATCATGCTGATTTTTTATATCAGTCTTGAATTCACGTCTCAAGTTTTCAAATTTTGTCAGGGGTTTACCACTTCCCGTCTTTTTTGCCTTTGCATGAATCTTATTCCTTCTGCGAATTTTAGCGACGCGGGTAGAGCGGTTGGCTTATTCACGAAGTTAAGCAACGGATATCACGGTTAGTACCTGGATGGGTGACCGTGTTGCTTGACTTCGTGAACGACCCGGCTAACGCTACACCTCTAAGCGGTTCAATACTAGTGTGCGAGCCGGATTCAGCTCTGCATAGAAGCATCATGCAGCCCATATATTTCTTCAAGCCCCATATGGGCGGGGGCTTTCCCTTTTCACAGGACTTGGTGAATGGATGTCATCTGACTTGTCATCAGTAACTATTCAGATTGGCTAGAGAAGCCTCCGTGGTGGAGTGGTTATGCTACTCACCTGTCTGTCTGTCTACTGATACTGTGTTGGTTACCGCAGGTGTACATTGCACACACTCCAGGTTTTGCAGGATGACAGCCTACACAGTAATCATGTAATTACGGTAGGGATCTTTAACCTGCACAGGGGATGGTTCTCCCTGCGCAGGGGGCCTCCAGTTAACGTCCTGATCCAAAGGACGGTGCACTTTATGACATTCATCCCTGTCAATGGAGCATGTTCGGACACCGAAATTTTATTGCCACTGCCGGGGATCGAACCCGGGACTAGCATCAGAGGCAAGTGCACTAACCACTGAGCTATCATGTAAATCAGGGGTCACAGGATCGATCCCGGGCTTCTTCAGACGAGTCTGTAAATCGAGGTCCCGTCTCCATATGACCTTAGCTGTTGGTGAGACGTAAAACTCAAACACTCACTCAGATCACAGGGGCCAGTTATTATTATAGGATAGTACTTATACCTTTCCTCTCAAAAAGCTTGAAACTGGCCCCATATATTATTATAGGATAGTATATCATTCCTCTCAAAAAGCTTGAAACTGGCCCCTGAGACTCAGATTGGCAAGATAGAATCTCATTGCAGTTTACCCCACCCGTTTTATAATTGATACAAACCTGTCTAATTCTGATAAATCAACACCTCCAAATGTACAGTTGGTGCAATGAACAACACTTAATAGCGTAGAGGAAACGTAGAAAACACATATTAAGGACCAAATATTTGAATAAACCATATTTCTATTGAGACTAGACTTCCTTTTGGCTTTTATTTACATTTCCTGGTTCTAGTTTCAATGTAAGACCAACGATATAAGTTGGTGTGAAACCGGTTTCCAGCGTGCACCGTGGTTTGTTGTCACATGACAGTTGACAGCGCTACCTACAGGGGTGACAAGACATCTCGGCCCCTAACAAACTCGGCCCCTGACAAACTCGGCCCCTAGCAAACTCGGCCCCTACAAACTCGGCCCCTGACAAACTCGGCCCCTAAAATTAGAATATGTATATATTAGTGTTGGAATTGACTTATTATCAAACTATTACACATATTTTTAATGTACACATGCCTAATTACCTCTTGAACTCATTTTGTTGAAATTATGAGTAACTCATCTCACATGAGTTAAATGAGTTGATTGAACCAGTGTATGACACGCTGCTGTGGGTCCATTGTCACTCACCGTCCGATGTAATTAATAAACTAATTGATTGATTGGCGTGTAACTACATCTCTGCCTAGTAGTATGTTCTGTTGCGCAGTTTCAAAAATTGAACCATTTTGTTTTTATTATCATTTGCAGGCTTTGACCATTCCACAGACATTAGCCTTTTTTCTATTAATACCAATGATTTTGATTGTTTGACACCCCCGTCAACATTGTATAGGTCATTTTGGAGAAGTTGCTTCTTCCCGACATAAACCCATGAGGTACTGGTGTGTTCATTTAAGAAATAAATTTTATTTTTCTGCTGTTCATGAAAGTATGACGGCCCCCGCCCGTCGGGGCTTGAAGAAATATATGGGCTGCATGATGCTTACACGCAGAGCTGAAACCCATCCGCACACGAGTACTGGTAAATCGCTTAGAGGATCTAAGCCTGCCCAGGCAAAGCGGTGCGAGTCGGCCCGTCCATGCTTATGAACCCTATTGGTTTCATTGGGTGGCAGGGCTTGAGATGTCATATCATCTCAATGTCGGGTAAAAGTCCCACAAAATTTGAAGCAACGTATCCAAAATGACATTTACAGTCTTGAGGGGGACGTTAAACCTCAAATCAAACAAAAACAAATCATGAAGGTATGAAAGAAGTGGATCGCCTGCAAAGTAACTTAACACCGAAGGGGTTCATATCAACTTTGCTAGCGCTATGCTGTCATTTATACATTCATGAACGGCAGAAAAAAATAAGTTTCTTTCTTAAAACATTATTTTTATTATATCTGCTAAAAACAGATAGTGAGTACTCGATAGAACCGTCGAGGAGGTTCTATCGAGCCCCTATAATCTATGTTTCGAGCAAAAATAAGAAAAATATCAAAATTTTTCATATTAAAATTTCCATTTTTGGCCAAAAAAAAATGACAATGTATTTGTATAGGAGTGTTTTCGTAATGTACGTCGCCAACGCACAATCAGATCGTGAAGAACCATGTATATCATGAACTATATTGTTTTCTGTTTGTTTGAAACGGGGTTTAACGACACCGTCAGCACTATTTAGATCATTTTAGAGACATTGCTTCCAATTTTGTGGGACTTTTACCCGACATTGAGATGTAATGACATCTCAAGCCCTGCCGCCTGATGAAACCAGAAGGCTTATATGCATTGGACGATCTGACTCGCAACGCTTTGCCTGGGCAGGCTTAGTCCTTCTAAGCAGTTTACCAGTACTCGTGTGTGGTCAGATTCAGCTCTGCGTGGAAGCATCATGCAGCCCAAACTATTTCTCCAAGCCCCGACTGGAGGGGACGAATATTGTTTTCTATAGGTTTACATTTGGGTTTACACTGGAAATGTTAATATCATAAAAAAACACGCCTATTCTAAAATATTGACATTTTCACCATCCAAATATGAAAATTTTCAGATGAAACATGAACATATTTTCTTATTTCTGCTATAACCATAGATTTTGGGTACTTGTTAGAACCACATTGACAGAGCGATTCTAACAAGTACCAAAGCATGTGAGCCGAATCTATGTTTTTGAGCAAACAGATTTGGATACTTGTAAAAACGGCATCGACGAGGCGGTTCTTACAAGAACCAACAATCTAAGTAGAAAGTAAAAAGTAAAAAAAAAGTAAATTGATATAAACCCTTGTAAACCCCAGTTTTACCATATAAAAGTGTGGTTGCAGGTGGCCATAATTATATAGGCATGTTTTCGTGATGCCACACTCAATTCCAACACCGTCCCAATTACAGCATGGGTTTCCGCGATCTTTTATCGTGGATAAGGTTTCGTATTAAAAACGATAAATATTCTTAAACTTTCTGTGAAACTACCTATCCACCTTCCAAATTGAGTCTCGGAAACAAAAACATTGTATTTTAGGACCTAAAAGCTGGTAGGGATTGAGTTTTTAGGGACGGAGTTGAATGGGGGCCGAGTTTGCTAGGGGCCGAGTTTGTCAGGGGCCGGGTTTGTCAGGGGCCGAGTTTGTTAGGGGCCGAGATGTCCATAAATCCCTACAGGCACCTGCTGGAAATCGATTCCCGATTTATGTTCGGTTCGCGAAAGGCAGGTTCCTTTCTATCTAACTATCTTCATATACTTAGTCAGAATCAGAATTATTACTGGTGACACGTCAAATGACATTCATACACCAGGACCTGTGATATGGGAAGTTAGTCCCTAGCAAAGGCCCTGCTAGCATTCTACATAAATCTACAGAGGGCCGTTAGCGGCCCGTCAGCTACCCTGACGGGCCGCTAACGGCCCGCTGTAGATTTATGTAGGGAAAGTATAAAACCCGGGAGTAACAGCCGGAAGCCGGGAGTAAAATCCGGAAGTAAATTTTGGCAATCGAATAAAGGTATTAAACATTAACATATCTAGCTGAAATTTAGATCAAAAGTAGGATAAAGACTCCTCTTTAAAATGCATATAAGTTTTATATTAATAATTGAGTACTTTTCAAGATATGAACCGAAATATATGACCATGTCGCGAAAAATTCGCCCGGGAGTAGCTTTTTGCGGTATTGACGATGTCAAGCATTTTGCAAAATATGATCAGTCTGGGATTGCTACAAGAATAAGTTTGTGTATTATCAGTTAAAAACATATCAAAGATTAGAAAAACCCAAAATAAAGTTATTTCATCGCTCCGTGAAGTAAGTAATTGACCCGGGAGTAGGCCGAGAGTAATTTCTGGGTTGAAATCGGCGTTTATTGGCGTTATTGCCTATGTCACATACATTGTATTTATTAAACGTAGTCTTACTACCCTGACAGCTAATAGAAAAGGCATTGATCAGACTGCGGAGGTAATAGTGTCATCGTTTCTACAGCATACGGCCATAAAACAAATAGCGCCAAATATAAATGTCCCCGTCACATAACATCATAGGCGCAGAAGCAGGGCGTGAGTTGGGTTGGGGGTTTGGATGTGTGTCGAGTCCCGATATAACAAGTAAATAAATTCATGTACTCCATGCTGAATCTTAGCTCTTCTTCCGACAAACGTTTAAGAAATACAATGTATGTGATAGAAGCAATAAGGCCGAGAATAAGGCAAATAAACGCCGATTTCAACCCAGAAATTACTCCCGGCCTACTCCCGGGTCAATAATTTACCAGGCAGAGCGATGAAATAACTTTAATTTTGCATTTTTTCTAATCTCTGACATGTTTTTAATTAATAACACATAAAGTAATTCTTGTAGAACCCCCAGACTGAACATATTTTGCAAAATGCTTGACATCGTCAATACCGCAAAAGTTACTCCCGGGCGAAAATTTTGCGACGTGGTCGTATATTTCGCTTCATATCTTGAAAAGTACATGGTAATAATGTTAACACTTATGTGCATTTTAAAGAAACGCCTATATTCTACTTTTGATTCAAATTTCATCCAGATATGTGAATGTTTAGTACCTTTATTCGATTGTCAAAGGTTACTCCCGGATTTTACTCCCGGCTCCCGGCCGTTACTCCCGGGTTTTATACTTTCCCATTTATGTAGAATGCTTACTGGGGGAGCGTGATAGCTCAGTGGTTAGTGCACTTGCCTCTGATGCTAGAAGTCCCGGGTTCGATCCCCGGCAGCGGTGTGAAAATTTCGGTGTCCGAACACGCTCCACTGGCATCATTTGCAGGGATGAATGTCATAAAGTGCACCGTCCTTCGGATCGGGACGTTAACTGGAGGCCCCCCTGTGCAGGGAGAACCATCCCCTGTGCAGGTTAAAGAACCCTACCGTAATTACATGATTACTGTGTAGGCTTTCATCCTGCAAAACTGGAGTGTATGTAACATACACCGTCTGTGTCCCCTACTGGGGTTAAGGCGAAACCGGAAGAAAGAAAGCTCTAACCAAAGATGTAAACTTAGCTACACAATCCTCAGCACCTTCAGCCGTCAAAATAATAGAATCGGGAAGGGCATTCCAATCTCTAATGGTTCGGGGGGGAAACGATTCTTTATAAATATCCGTTCTTGCAGTAAGTGTCCGAAACGTCACTGAATGGTGTTTTCTACAGTGCCTAGCCGGGGGAACAAGGTCATCTGTTGGAATGCTGGCATCACCCTTTAGACCTTTGTATAAGAATATGAGCCTACTGTCTCTTCTCCTTTTCTTGAGAGACTCCCATCTTAATTTTCCTAGAATTCCAGTCATGCTCCCAGTTTCAAAGCAATAATTTCCAGTTACAAATCTAGCAGCTCTATTCTGAACTTTTTCAATTTCTTCATTAAGGACCACTCCGCTTGGGTCCCAGATGCAACTACCATATTCCAAAATTGGGCGAACAAGTCCCCTGTATGCTGTCTCTTTCACATCCTGAGGACACTGATGAAGATTTCGCCTCAGGAAACCAAGTGTTCTATTCGCCTTTGTAAACACATATTGCTAATGTGTGTATTCCATCTCAAATCTTTAGTGATTGTCACACCAAGGTATTTAATTGAATTCACATTTTCGACGACCGTTCCCTCTAAGGTGTAAGAAGCCTCAACTTTATTAGATATCTTCCTTGTTATCTGCATAATATTGCATTTAACTGGTTGAAATCTCATGCCCCATTTTCTGGCCCAACATCCTAATCTATCTATGTCAGCCTGAAGTTTCAGTGAGTCATCTGTATCTCTAATTTCCCGGTAACAAACACAGTCATCTGCGAACAGTCTTATTTCTGAGTCAATGTCAGTGGAAATATCATTGATGTACAGGGAGAACAATAGAGGACCAAGAACAGTCCCTTGTGGGACTCCAGACAAAACTGGCGCCCATACTGAAGATTCACCATTAACAACAACACGCTGTTTTCTGTAGCAAAGGAAGGAATCTATCCATTTAAGAGTCTTCCCACCAATTCCATAACCAAATAATTTGGATTTAAGTAGTTCATGAGGAGTGGTGTCAAAGGCCTTCTCAAAGTCCAGAATAAATGTGTCCACCTGCCCCCCTTTGTCCAGGATTTTGCCCAATCATTAATAACCGTGCTCAACTGAGTTTCGCAACTATGCCTTTTCCTAAATGCATGTTGTCTGTCTGACAAAAGTTTATGTTCATCCAAGTGTGCCATGATGTTTGAGCAGACTATGTGTTCAAGCAATTTACATAGAACACAGGTCAGTGACACCGGGCGATAATTATGAGCAAGAGCCCTGTCCCCTTTTTTGAAAAGTGGACAGATGTTCGCTAGGAGCCATTCTTTGGGAATTTCACCCGTATCGAGAGATTGTTGGAAAAGATGAGCAAAAACTGGACCTAACTCGTTTGCTAGTTCCTTCAGGACTCTAGGATGAAGCTCATCAGGCCCTAAAGCTTTAGAAGGGTTCATGCCTTTAAGTAACTTGATCACTCCCGCAGAGGATACAACAATATTTTCCATGAAAGGGGCCGATCTTCCAGTCAATGGAACCGCGTTGAACTCAGTTTTATTAAATGCATCATTGAATTGACCAACCAATTCCTCTGCCCTTTCAGAGTCCGATTCAGCGATCCCGTTCCCTCCTCTTTTATTAAGGGGTGGGATACCTTGCCTATCTTTCTTCTGGCTATTGATATATCTGTAGAAGTCTCTGGGATTCGCCTTTACATCACCTACCAAGTTATTTACATACTGATCATGCTGATTTTTGATGTCATTTTTAATTTCTCGTCTCAAGTTTTCAAATTTTGCTCTGAGTTTACCACTTCCCGACTTTTTTGCCTTAGCATGAATCTTATTTCTCCTCCGAATTTTTCTTCTTATTTCTGGTGTGATCCAAGGAATTGAAGATACAAACCTGCTAGTTTTGGAGGGGATATGATTTTCGGACGAAGCTTGAATGAAAGACTTTATCAAATCAAAGTTCTCCTGGACAGACCGAGCGTCTGAATGACCATTAAAGTATTTCTCTCTTGCAAATTTTAGGGCATCCTTCCTCACAGTTTCATAGTCACCCTTTTGATATAAGTACACCTTTCTACGAGGTTTCTTTATAGGTGGTATGAAGATTTTCAAAAATCTAGAGACAATATCATGATCACTTAGTTTGTCCGGCGATTGAATATCCCCAAACTGTCCTGGCAAAGTTGTAAGAATCAAATCCAAAGCGTTTCTATCTCGAGTAGGGAAGTCAACAACCTGTTCCAAGCCATGATCATTCATGATGTCGACCAACACCTGTCCCTCTGACGGACTCAGCATCGTGCCTTGTTTGCTGAGCCTATCTGGCCAAACAATCTCTCTGAAGTTGAAGTCACCTAAGACATGTACAGCAGGATTTTTTTTACCCTTATTCTGAGACTTAATGCGATCAAAGTGATCTTTAAATAACTGGAAGTTTTCGACAGTGTCGTTAGGTGGTCGATACCAACTTGCAATAAAGTGGGAAGTTTTGTTTGCAAAAACCTTAACCCAAACAGATTCTGAATCGTTTTCCAGTTCCACGAATGGCATATGAGGGATATCTCTGTGAACGAGCAACATCACCCCGTCGCCATGAGTGTTTCTATCTTTTCTGTAGACACTGTATTCGCAAGTTTCAGGGAAAAGCTCCGAAGTCATAAATAGTCGGTCATATTTGGCCGTTACATCTGTTGGGTGGGTGGCTAAATTTAGAAATTAGCTTAAAAAAATAAAAGAGGACACTGGCTGAGTCCTTGAAACTATTTACAATCTGCCTCTGAGTCCCAATCTACACCATACGGGCTTTGAATCAGAATTGTTACTGGTGACACGTCAAATGACATTCATACACAAGGACCTGTGATCAGAATCAGAATTGTTTACTGGTGACACGTCCTTAGACAATCCTTCACCAGGACCTTCGACCAACAGAGATAGACCTCACAAGGGTGGTGAATCTAGAGAATCTAGACCTGGAGTGTATGTAATATACACCTGCGGTAATGGTCAAATGTGACCGACGCAGTATCAGTAGAAAGAAAGAAAGAAAAAAGACAGGAGTCATCTGCACCTTCGGCAGACTTCAAGATGATGTGGAAAGTTAGTCCCTAGCTCTAACCAAAGAGGTAAATTTAGCTACACAATCATCAGCACCTTCAGCTGTCGAAATAATCGAATCGGGAAGGGTATTCCAATTCCTAATGGTTCTGAGGAAGAACGACTCTTTATAAATGTCAGTTCTGGCAGTAAGGGTCTGAAACGCCAACGAATGGTGATTTCTACAGTGTCTAGCTGGGGGAACAGGGTCATTTGTTGGGAATGCTGGCAGCACCCTTTAGACCTTTGTATAAAAGGATGAGCCTACTGTCTTTTCTCCGTTTCTTTAGAGACTCCCATTTTAATTTTCCAAGTATTCCAGTCATGCTCCCAATTTCAAAGCAGTAATTGCCTGTTACAAATCTAGCAGCTCTATTCTAAACTTTCTCAATTTCATCGTTAAGGACCTCTCCACTGGAGTCCCAGATACAACCACCATATTCCAAGACTGGGCGAACAAGACCTTTATATGCTGCCTCTTATACATCCTAAGGGCACTGATGAAGATTTCGCCTCAGGAAACCAAGCGTTCTATTTGCCTTAAAGTGAATGACCACCATTTGTTTTTCTCAGATCCATTTTAAAATAACACCATTGAGGAATGATAAGTAGAAGTAAAACAAAGATCAGGAATTGATACAATTAACTTACTCCATCCATAAAAGACACCAAAGGGAAAGAAATACAAACATTAAGCGGCCAGACCATAAACAAAGGAAGGCCATATGGACAGTTACTTTCCCACAAAATGGCCATATGGCCATCCAAAATTAAAAGACACAAGTGATACACACAGTAAGTAACAAACAACAACATAAATAAATCGCCACAGAAGAGCCGCCTTGGAACGGTCAGTGGAAGATTTCCACTGGGGGGGGGGGGCTTAAATCGATTTTACGTGGCCACAATCCTCGCCCTTACTTCCGTCGCGATTTAGACAAATAATTTGTTCAGTCCGCATGAAGGCCTCCTAACTCATCAGTGCAACATCTCCGTGAACACAGAAATCAAAGAACCACAGAGGTGAGACAACGGTGAGGACTCGACAGCAAGAAACCACTGAAATGCTGGAGCAAAAGAAAACCAACAGTTAGACTCCGATGAGCCCGACCAGAGACAGAGCATCAGGCACCAACCAACATTATCTCTTTAATTTTCAATAAGCCTTTACGTTGGAGCCGTCATAGAATCTGAGGCCTGACCCACCGGCGTGCAATTAAAGAGGGAAGCAAAGTTGCCAACCGTGATTGGGTTAACTACCATGCATGCAGTCTGTCGTATAATATCCATGTTGTACCCAATCTTTTTATATCGAAGAATGATTTTACGAAATTGGGTTCTGAAGTCATTGCGGTTATATATTTTTCTGAATTTATATACTAAGTCACCATAAAATTCGGGTTCCGATAGACCTTGTTGCAGAAGAGATTTAAGTCCAATATTGAATTTTGAAATTAAATCAGAATGGCGTCTATAAAATTTTGAAAAGGCTTTGCGTAGTTTATGGTACCGATAACCCTGATTAAGAAGTTTAGCCGTTAATAATTTATTACGAGTGTTGAAGTCAGTTACATGACTACACACTCTAGCAAATCGAATTAATTGCAAAATATAAACGCCATATGATGGCGCACAAGGAACATCACCATCCAAAAAAGGGAAATTTACAATCTCAAAATCAAAGTCATCGCGTTTATCATAAATTTTGCACGAAACAAATCCATCTACAATAGATAGATGTAAATCCAAAAACGGGGCCTCGGTATCAGAAGAATTTGCTTTATTTAACTGAAGTTCTAGGGGGTAAATCTGACTGATCAAACCATCAAAATAGGTATTATCAATATTTAATAAATCATCTAAATATCTAGAAGTAGAGCTAAAAGCTTCAATAATTTCTCTGAAAATCATATTCTCCTCCTAAACTGTTGCTCTGATTAACTGTAATGGCTCATTAAATAAAAATCAAAAATGAGTTCCTTTAAGAGCAATGAAAACATTCATAAGAAAGAAGATGGGTCATACTACGTAGTTTCGGCTAATAAAGCCTCATCAGTGACCCTGTTATGATCTGGCAAAGAAAGCCAGAGGAAACATTCTGCAATTTTGCGAATTTCGAATAGGCAGTCGATACAAAGACTGATGTAAATCAAAATGGGGTCCAAATAATTAAAACCTGTCTAGAATATGAGTCTAAACCAATAATTTTCTGATTTCTCAGAATATTCACGCTGATCTCAAAGGACCAAAAGTAAAATATAAACTGCACTATGGTTGATGTACGGGGAGACGTTTTACGGCCGCCACACGGCACAACACCAGCTGCAGTGAAGGCAAATAAAAATCAAAAATGAGTTCCTTTAAGAGCAATGAAAACATTCATAAGAAAGAAGATGGGTCATACTACGTAGTTTCGGCTAATAAAGCCTCATCGGTGACCCTGTTATGATCTGGCAAAGAAAGCCAGAGGAAACATTCTGCAATTTTGCGAATTTCGAATAGGCAGTCGATACAAAGACTGATGTAAATCAAAATGGGGTCCAAATAATTAAAAACCTGTCTAGAATATGAGTCTAAACCAATAATTTTCTGATTTCTCAGAATATTCACGCTGATCTCAAAGGACCAAAAGTAAAATATAAACTGCACTATGGTTGATGTACGGGGAGACGTTTTACGGCCGCCACACGGCACAACACCAGCTGCAGTGAAGGCAAATAAAAATCAAAAATGAGTTCCTTTAAGAGCAATGAAAACATCCATAAGAAAGAAGATGGGTCATACTACGTAGTTTCGGCTAATAAAGTTGTTTATAGGGTGTTAGACATTTTAACAGATTTCATCTCCTGCAGTGATCTCAAGGAGACTGTTCAGTCCATGTTCCGACAGCTATCTTTAGCAGCTGAGGATTTTAGAGGGGAAAGTGAACTTTAAAATAATAAAAAGGCCTTCTTGTAAGGGCAAATACTGGACAAGGAATTAACTGTTTTCTATCCCTGACCCTTAGAAAAATAAACTGAGAGTTATGTAAAAAAAAATGGATTCATTCTCTTGGAACAGAGAATCTTAACATCAAGACATTTGTTTATGCAAAGCATAACATTTGTGCAAACATTTTGAAGATAGCTGTTTTCAAGTGGACTTGAAAGTGTGTTGATTACTTGTTTCTTTTCTTTTCTTCATTAATTAATGGCCATCAGTATCATTTAACCAATCATTTCCTTAGCACGCCTTAACAATTTTAAGTAATATTTCCTGACACTTCACTATGGTCTTTTGTGATATTTTTCTTAACCTTTTTGTACAAAATGGAATCTTCCTCCTTATATATACCAGGAGTCCATTTCAAAATTAAGGGCTGTCAGGTTGTTTCCCTCAAAATTTATTAAGAAAATGGCTGAACATTTTGCCGTGTGCTGTGGCGTCTGATCTTGGCCTCCACTGTTTGCCAGGGTACCTCTTTTGGGGTTTTGGGAACTAAATTGGTTAATCCAGATTAAAGCATAGATTGTGGGTACTCAGTGAGGTGATTCCTTTGAGTACCCATAATTTATGTTTTCATTTTTGGATAAAGTCCTGGATTTTATGCAAACAGTGTACAGGTGTACAACGTGATAAACTGTAGATTAGACAAGGATCACAGAAAACAATTGTTTTGTAGGAAAGAACAGATTTTGTTTGTTTGAATTGATGTTTAACATTCCCAACACCACTATTCCAATTTTGTGGGATTTTTACCCGACATTGAGATGAATGCCACCCAATCAAACCAATGGCACCAAACTCAGGAAAACTGTCTTCAAACTCTTTATTTTCATCCAAAAACATAATGAAGCCAGTTTGCAAGATCCTGAACTGACAGCCTATTTAAGGATTTTTGAGAATGCAACCTGATTAGAGAGCCTAATTACTTCTCCTTTAGTAGCTACATAGAGAGACATAGAGCTTCAATGGTCTCCTTGAGGTCAGGAATTGAGCAAACATGTTGGACGCTGGGATACATTTGAATTACCTTGGGGAAAAATGGCCGCTGCCAGAAGGCTTCACTGAAACCATTAAATGTTGATTTAATTACCTTAGCAGATTTTAATTGGTAATTAAAGTCAGAGATTAATCATTACAGTAACTTTTTCTTGCAAATGAAGTAATTATATTTTAAAGGTGGTCATTCACTTTAATACACATGTTGAGCACTAATATGAGTATTCCATCTCAAGTTGTGTGTGACTGTCACTCCAAGGTATTTAATGGAGTCCACATTCTCGAGGACCGTTCCCTCTAAGGTGTAAGAAGCCTCAACTTTATTAGATCTCTTCCTAGTTGTCCGCATAATATTGCATTTAACTGGCTGAAATCTCATGCCCCATTTTCGGTCCTTTGGGATTATTGATTCCATTGTTGAATTTTGAATATTTGAGGGTCACTGATGAGGCCTAATTGGCCGAAACTAGCTAGTCTGGCCCAGAAAACATGTACACATCATATTTTCCAGTTCTGTGATGTACTCCTTGCTTCCAAAGGAGAACCCTTTTATAGAACATATTTAACGCCACTACAGCTCGTGTCTGGGAATGTGTGGCGGCCGTAAAAAGTCTCCCTGCCCTACATCATAGTGTAGTTTATATTTTCTTGTCCTTTGAAATCATTGATTCCATTGTTGAATTGTTGAATTTTGAATATTTGAGGGTCACTGATGAGGCCTAATTGGCCGAAACTAGCTAGTCTGGCCCAGAAAACATGTACACTTCATATTTTCCAGTTCTGTGATGTATTCCTTGCTTCCAAAGGATAACCCTTTTATAAAACATATTCAACATCCTAATCTATCTATGTCAGCCTGAAGTTTGAGTGAGTCATTTGTATCTCTGATTTCCCGGTAATAAACACAGTCGTCTGCGAAGAGTCTTATTTCTGAGTCAATGTCAGTGGATCACTGATGTACAGGGAGAACAATAGTGGACCAAGAACAGTCCCTTGCGGGACTCCAGACAAAACTGGTGCCCACTCTGAAGATTCAGCGTTGACAACAACGCGCTGTTTTCTGTAGCAAAGAAAGAAATCTATCCATTTGAGGGTCTCACCTCCCCCCTCCCAATACCGTAACCAAATAACTAAGATTTAAGTGGTTCATGAGGAGGGGTGTCAAAAGCCTTCTCGAAGTCCAGAATAAATGTGTCCACCTGTCCCCCTTTGTCCAAGATTTTTGCCCAGTCATTAATTACTGTGCTCAGCTGAGTTTCACAACTATGCCTTTTCCTAAATGCGTGTTGTCTGTCTGACAAAAGTTTATGTTCATCCAAGTGGGCCATGATGTTTGAGCTGAATATATGTTCAAGCAATTTACACAGAACACTAGTCAGAGTCACAGGGCGATAATTACGGACAAGAGCCCTATCTCCTTTTTTGAAGAGTGGACAGATGTTTGTTAAGAGTCATTCTCTGGGGATTTCACCCGTACCAATTGACTGTTGAAACAAGTGTGCAAAAACTGGACCTAACTCATTTGCTAGTTCCTCCAGGACTCTAGTGTGAAGCTCATCAGGTCCTAAGACCTTACTGGGGTTTAAGCCTTGAAGTAACTTGATCACTCATACAGCTGACACAACAATATTATTCATGAATGAATGGGGCCGATCTTCCAGTCAATGTAACCTCCATGAACTCAGTTTTATTAAACGCAACATTGAATTGACCAACTAGTTCCTCTGCCCTTTCAGAATGGAAGTGGAGGCTGTTACATGTGGGTTTACGGCGTCCCGCAAACCCCCATGTTGACAAGACAACCGAGCGTGATCTCTGACAGGTGTACGGGCAGCTGTGGGGTAAGGCACAAGAAAGATGTTAGATGAATGACATGAATTATTTACAGTATCTACATACAACACTTACTAACACAAAACATCACAATTTGTTGCTTCTGTAGCCAACTCACGACGTCCGCCCCGAAGGCAAAACAATGTTCTGTGCTCGGAACGGGTGACGTGAATACCTACAGAAGCAAACAACAAAAACAACAACAAAAACAAAAAAGAAACAACACAAGACGCGACTGGCCAGTTTATAACTTAGGGGTGAATCCCCCTCTCGCGCGAATCTCCCTCTCGCGAACTAGTGTAAACTAGTCTGTCGACATTGTTGCCGACCACAGGTTGATAGGTTCTATCTAGCAATCGTACACGAGCTTGATTCGCCTGAATCGCCTGCAGGTTATTTTTTGGACCTATTCCATTTGAATGGTTTCACATTCGTTCACCTTGGTATGAGCTGTTTATGGTGGTTCGTCCGCCCTTGCTGGACCCTAACCCCCAGCGTTGTACCAGTACCTGTTGCTATATTGCAGAGAGCAGCAGGTCACCACACATTGTTGTGCCTGCAAATTACGATAATTGGACTAAGATACAGTTCACAAAACATACATGCTATATCATGATCCCCCTCCCAGATAAGTAAGAATATGTTCATGCATATACCGTTATTGCGCATGCGCCGACCAGACATACAGGCTGATTAGTGCATGCGACAAATAACCGTACAGCAGAACTCAACTTGACTGTGCATCAAATTATCAGCACCCAGCGCTTGACACAATAATACTCAAAGTTCATGTTTCCTTACTGAGCACTACAGAAATCAATTAATGCTCACTACTACTGAGCATAATACTCATCAAATTTGTGCTCACTACATTATCACAAGTAAGAGGCAATTGAAAAGACCACGCCTTTGCGCTACCTGGTCAGCCGCCAATTACAGGAAACATAACAAACTCTATTTCATATCCTTCTCCGCGACACGGCTCACAAATATAGCTATTCACAAATTCATTACATTAACAACAGATAGAAACTACAAACAGAAGATTTTAATCTATAATCCACAACATTTGTTAGTGTCTCATAAGGGCCAACACTGTTTGCCGTAAATTCTCTCTGTATTTGGTAGGCACCCCGTCATAACCGTCCTCGCGACGCCGATGACGCAGCTGACGTCATCCCCGCCACTCAGGCCGTTATGACGTGTGGCGACCAAAATTCTCCCACTTATCATCATCACGTTCTTTATATGTACATACATGCACAAACTGAGTTGTCAGACAAAAACGGCATCATTACAAAATGAACTTATAATTCTTCTTGAACAAAATTATTTCTACTCAACCTGAACACGCTTGTAAAATAAAATTCATTACGGTTCATCATCACGGATAACCCGTCAGGCTCTTGTAAGAGTTTGCCCTGATGATGAAGATATGGTTAAACCCGTCTTAATTTTACGTCCCCTCTACACCTAATATCATATAGAGACGGGACCACGGTTTTCTAACCACAGCTAGTCAAAAGTGATTGATCAAACAAGTGACCCGGCGTTTATTCATTACATTCTACAAAAGGGGTCTAAAAGCCTAAATGAATCTAGAATGAGCGGGTGTCCAAACTTTACGTCTCACCAACATCTAGGGTCAGAATGAGACAGGACCTCACTTAGAAAGACTCATTCTACTACTGGAGAAGCTTGGGATCGATCCTGCGACATCTAGCTGGCAAAGCTAGTAGCCTAACCACTACAGGCCTCAACAGTGAATTCAGAATAGGCTTCAGAAAGTTGGAGGTATACTAGAAGTAAACCCCTCCAAAACCTACAAGCATGTTCATACAAAAATAATACTAAACATAGATTTAACATACCTTTCAATATACTTTCACTTTTCCATCTTAATGTTGTGGGTATTCGTAACCACTTGACCTGCTGCTAAAGTGTTCGTTTTTCTCAGGGTTTTTTATATCTATGAATACAACCGGAAAATCATGCATACTCATATTAGCTTGCTAAAATCGTGGCGAGGTGGAGATACCGTCCACAATTGAAGCTAGATAGAAAAAAATCGAGTAGATAATGGATTTGCGTTCAAATAGTATATTTCCCATAGGAAAAAATGAAACGACCCTATCAATCAATGCCATGACTCTTGTCAAAACGAACACCCACACAACACGTGACGGGAATGAAAATCATATATGGCACAATTTGGCGGTTGGCGATTTTTAGGCAAATTTTATAGAACTCAGCCTTATAGCGGCCCCCTGTATTGTAAAAACAGATCTCCACAAACCACTCATGCATACATCGTATGATATGTGCATGACTTGTGCATGGAGCAGAACATTTTGCCTACCATATTTCACCTAAATATTTCACTCGCACCGCCCTACCATATGTCTACTAAAATAATTTAGATGTGCATAAGCACCAGAGAGGTTTCCTATTCCATCTCGTAACAAAGGTTTCCCCTTTTGGAGAAAAAAAACAATCAGAAATGTTGTTTCATTGTGTATAGAGATGGAACAGGATGAACCTATCTAAACAAGACAGCTATTTAAACAACAACCGGGCGAAAATTACCTGCTAAGGTAGTCTGCCCCCAAATTTTCTTAAGTAAAATTTAGCTATTTAAGTTATGGTGGTTTGCCCCAGAATTTTCCTGTTCCCCTGACATTCTGCTGTTTGTTAGAAAAAGGATATCGTTTTAATCTCACTGGGGGTGGCCTTACTGGCTTAACTGATTCGATTGGTTTCACAGGTTCTGAAATAAGTGTGGTACATATAATTTGATCTGTCTGACATGTCAGTCCTGCAAGGTGCTGTTCTCTCAGCCCTTCTGTCTCATCACTCTCCTCTGACGTTAGTGTGTGTGGGACGCTAACGTCACCGTCACTTTCCGGTTGCTCTGCAGTTTGAAAACTGCTGTCTTCAAATGAAGACTCGTCGACGTCATTATTTTCAGTTGACGGAATGGACTCTACAGAAAGCAAGCAATGTGGCGTCACATTTTGACGTTCCACATATTGCTTCAGTATGTTAGCGTGATATGTGTTAACATTTCCATTGACGTCAATCTTATAATCCATTCTGTTCACTACCTCAACCACTTCATAAGGACCTTTCCATTGAAGCAATAATTTATTACTGTCTGTCGGTAGTAACAACAGCACTTTATCGCCGACGTCAAATTTACGCGACCTCGCGCCTTTATCATAATAAGCTTTCTGCTTAATCTGAACCTTCTTTAAATTATCACTTCTTTCATTACCTCAGCAGTAAACTGTGATCCACAATCAGTCAACATTTCATCAGGAATGCCAACCCTACTAAACATTTCAATAAGCGCTTCCGCGACACGTTCCGTCTCAATACTCGGTAAAGCTATTGCCTCTGGATACCTTGTCGCATAATCTATCATGGTTAAAATATACCGAGATTTCCTATCAGATCGAGGATCAATTGGACCAACTATGTCCACTGCCACCCTCTTAAATGGCGTATCAATAAATGGCATTTTTCCTAGAGGTACTTTAGTGACCCGACCTTTCTGAATGGTTCTCTGACAAATATCACAAGATTTACAAAATCTAGCGACATCACCGCAAATACCGGGCCAGTAAAACTCAGTTACAACTCTATCCAATGTCTTCCTAATACCCATATGTCCAGACATAGGCGTTTCATGAGCCAGTTTCAACACCTTTCCTATGAAACTTTGAGGGACCACAAGTTGGAAAGAGACTTTGTTACCCTTGGTGAACTCCCTATATGCCAAACCCTTTTTTCTCATTAAACCTAGTTTCACCTCGGTTTAAACCACGACACACAGTCTTGTTCCCAGATACAACCCTTTTCCTGATGTTTTCCAAAGCTGGATCATCAACCTGAGCTTGCTTGAAAGCCTCCTTGTCATCGTTAATGATCTGATCGGGAACCCTAAGTTTTCTGTAAAGCTTCTCATCCTGCCTAGTTTGAGACCTAGTTACAGCCGCAGCTGAGAAATGAGACATATCAGGAAGTTTTGATCCATCAATGTTATCGATAACCAAATCGTACAACGTATCATCCATACACAAAGCTTCAGTTTTCCCAGTGAAAAAAGGACAATCAATGTCAATCATTGCCAAAGGATACCTTTGTGTGGATTCATCAATCAACGTAACATTTGATTCCTTCCCTATTAACTGACTATCCGAAACCAAACTTCTCCGAACAACACAGCCTGTACACCCAGTATATCTTAATACAACCACCTTTTTATTATTAACCAATCCTTGTGCCGTCAGTAACCTTGCCTTTAAGAAGTAACAGACACCTTCCCTAGTTTCCTTACTACACTCCTCCCTATCCGAAATGAAAGGATCACCAACCTTATTTTCAAAAATACTTCCAATCTCATCACCTTTCCTAGTTACTTCCGTTTGACAAAAACTAACTTGGTGTGCTGCGCCACGTGGTGTGCTATTATTTTTACCGCGTCCGCGAAAAGACCCTCTAAAATTACCACGGCCACGTGTATAACCACGACCTACATTCTGCGTATTCTCATTCTTAACCTGAGAACCTTGAGTCTCTACGCGCGTGTTAAAATTTTCCTTAACACCGCTATCCCCAACTCCAGTTGCTCCTACCTCTGCGCTATACAATTGTTTCCTGTCGGGGTTCTTAAAACATTTAATTGTTAAATGCCCCTTACCGCATGTGCTACACTTGATATCCGATCTACCACTCGGTTTGTTCGAGTCAACTTTGTCCTGTTCACCCTGCGCTGCGCCTCTATTATCGCGTTGCCCCTTATTGATGCAACTATATACGCCCCCGCGCGCTTCTGCAAACAAATCTGCCTCCCTAGCCATTTCATCTAAATTGCCAAACTGTTTTGGCTTCAGATGTACATACAGTTCTCTATTACATGACTCCAGGAACTGATCCCTTGCCATGAAATCACAGACAGCCGGAAAAGATTTTTCTATCTTTGCCATATTAAGCCATCTACTACTGAACTGTATGAACGTTTCTGATTTCTCGGGCCTACTATAACGAAACTGCTTCCTAAATCCGCGCTCTGTCATGTCAAAATTCTTTAATAAAGCATCCTTTAACTTATCATAATCCGTCGCATCCTCATTTGACAACCGGTCATATACATCAAGTGCGCGCCCTTTGAGCAATGCACTTAAATACGCGGCCCAAACACTCTTATCCCATTTATTAGCCGTAGCATATTTCTCAAACCTAGATAAATAACTATCCGTTTTATCTTTACCCTCTTCAAAATAAGGTAACTTAGGATCCCGCACATGAGCCACCTTCTCAGCTTTTTGGCTTTTCAAATTCTAGCTCGAGCTTCGTTCTCTGCATTTCTAATTGGTTCCTTAATTCTTGGTGCTGTAGCTGAAACCCATGTTTTATTTGTTCTAAATGGGCCTCACTAATCTCTTTTGCCTCCCTTTCACTCTTAATGCGTGCCATTTCAAGTTCTTTATTAACATTCAACATAGCTAGTTCATGTTCCCTTTCCTTTTCCTCTAACTTAGCTAGTTCATGTACCCTTTCCTTTTCCTCCCTTTCCTTTTCTTTTTCTGCCCTTTCCTTTTCCTTTTCTTCAGACCTTAACCTTTCTAAATCCCTTTGCTCTTGCCTTTCTGCCCACTCAATATCTTGCTGCTCCTTAACAAAACCTTGTAACTCCTTCCCCTCATAACCTAAGTCCTTTCCCATTTGCATTAAACGCTCCATTATTGATAACGTAAATCTCACGTTACTATCAAAACCACTATAAACTGATCAGTTATGATCAGTGATGATTGAATGGGCTTAACTAAAACGTTAAGATATGTGTTTTACGCGTTAATCTAACTAAAACGTTAGTTATTAAAGCACACGCGATTTTAAATGTCAAATGCTTTCAGCAAAGTATGACGCTGCATACTGGTAGTCTAATATGACGTCATAAACTGACGACGTTTGCAGTAAAATGCTACAATCCGAAGTTTCATCACATTACAAAA
The DNA here is from genome assembly GCA_963580285.1 of Lucinisca nassula. Classification (NCBI taxonomy): domain Eukaryota; kingdom Metazoa; phylum Mollusca; class Bivalvia; order Lucinida; family Lucinidae; genus Lucinisca; species Lucinisca nassula. The sequence goes on from OY757013.1 coordinate 13,832,474, forward strand.
CTCCGATCATAACAAGTCACCATTAATGTTTCTATTACATCATACCTAACCTCAAGTCACAGCGTAAATATTAACGCTACCGTTATGTCAACGTCAGTAAATTGTTAACGTCATTACGTCAGAACCATGTGTGGGTAAGATCAATCAGTAACTCCAGTTTAACTTAGTAGAATGTCAGGTAACACAATTAAGTGGGGTCTACTTAAATTTTTCGTTACCAAGAAAAAGTGGGGTTTGCCTTGCCTTCCTGCTCAGAAATTATAAACTTGTCAGTATCCATTTTGTTGAATACATGGGTTTCGTACTTCATCAACGCAGGAAGGAAGATTCAAGTTAATTTCTAAATGCGGCTGTCAATGCATTTTTTTTTTTTTTTTGAAATTGATGTTTTAGAGCATTTATCTTTCTTCTGGCCATTGATCAGGAATCGATACAATCAACCCACAGCTCCTATCAGAGACACCAAAGGGAAAGACACAGAAACATGAAACAACAGGCCCCAATGGAAACACCAACAGCGGAAAGCCAAAAGGATAGTCACTTTCCCACAAAATGGCCAATAGGCTATCCAAAAATAAAATGACATAGGCGACACAAACACCCAAAGACACACCATAACAAAAATAAACCGAGACAGAAGAACCGCCTTGGAACGGTCTGATTCAGCAACCCCGTTCCCTCCTCTTTTATTAAGGGGAGGGATACCTTGCTTATCTTTCTTCTGGCCATTGATATATCTGTAGAAGTCTATGTGATTTGCCTTTACATCACCTACCAAATTAGTCACATACAAATCATGCTGATTTTTTTTTTATAACAGTCTTGACTGTATGCATGGTAGTTAACCCAATCACGGTTGGCAACTTTGCTTCCCTCTTTAATTGCACGTCGCTGGGTCTGACCTCAGATTCTATGACGGTTCCAGCGTAAAGGCTTATTGAGAATTAGAGAGATCTAATTCAAGGTAATGTTGGTTGGTGCCTGATGCTCTGTCTCTGGTCGGGCCCATTGGAGTCTAATTGTTGGTTTTCTTTTGCTCCAGCATTTCAGTGGTTTCTTGCTGACGAGTCCTCACCGTTGTCTCACTTCTGTGTTTCTTTGATTATTTGTGTTCACGGAGATGTTGCACTGATGAGTTAGGAGGCCTTCATGCGGACTGAACAGATTATTTGTTTAAATCGCTACGGAAGTAAGGGCGAGGATTGTGGCTACGTAAAATAGATTTAAGCCCCCCCCCCCCCCCCCGTGGAAATTTTTCCACTGGCCGTTCCAAGGCGGTTCTTCTGTGGCGGTTTATTTAAGTTGTTGTTTGCTACATACTGTGTGTATCACTTGTGTCTTTTTATTTAAGACGACCATATGGCCATTTTGTGGGAAAGTTACTGTCCTTATGGCCTTCCTTTGTTTAGGTTTCCATTATGGTTTGGTCGCTTCATGTTTGTGTTTCTTTCCCTTTGGTGTCTTTGATGGGTGGAGTAAGTTAATTGTATCGATTCCTGATCTTTGTTTTACTTCTACTTTGATTTCTCGTCTCAAGTTTTCAATTTTTGTCCGGAGTATACCACTTACCACCCTTTTTGCCTTTGCATGAATCTTATTACTTCTCCGAATGTTCCTTCTTATCTCTGGTGTGATCCAGGGAATAGAAGATACAGACCTACTAGTTTTTGAGGGGATATGATTTTCGGCCGAAGTATGAATGACCGAAGTTATCAAATCAAAGTTCTCCTGTACAAGCCGAGCATCTGAGTGGGGAAGCTAACAATTTGTTCCAAAGTACAAGTAGAGACAATTATCAGGAATCGATACAATTAACCCACAGCTCCAATCAGAGACACCAAAGGGAAAGAAACACAAACATGAAGCAACATACCCCAACGGAAACACCAACAGCGGAAAGCCAAAAGGACACTTACTTTCCCACAAGCTACGATCGTTCATAATGTCAATTAGTATTTGTCCTTCAGACTGACTCAGCATTGTGCGGTTTATTTAAGTTGTTGTTTGTTACTACTCACTGTGTGTATGACTTGTGTCTTTTATTTGGGATGGCCATTTGGCCATTTTGTAGGAAAGTAACTGTCCTTATGGCCATCCTTTATTTAGGTTTCCATTATGGTCTGGTCACTTCATGTTTGTGTTTCTTTCCCTTTGGTGTCTTTGATGGGTGGATGGAGTAAGTTATTTGTATCCATTCCTGATCTTTGTTTTACTTCTACTCTGTTTGCTGAGCCTCTCGGGCCAAACAATGTCTCTGAAGTTGAGGTCACCTAGAACATGTACAGGCAGGAGTTTTTCACCCTTGTGCTGCGACTTAACTTCGGAGTCTAACTGTTGGTTTTCGAGTCCTCACCGTTGTCTCACCTCTGTGGTTCTTTGATTTTTTTGTGTTCACGGAGATGTTGCACTGATGAGTTAGGAGGCCTTCATGCGGACTGAACAAATTATTTGTCTAAATCGCGACGGAAGTAAGGGCGAGGATTGTGGCCACGTAAAATCGATTTAAGCCCCCCAGTGGAAATCTTTCCGCTGACCGTTCCAAGGCGGTTCTTCTGTTGCGATTTATTTATGTTGTTGTTTGTTACTTATTGTGTGTATCACTTGTGTCTTTTAATTTTGGATGGCCATATGGCCATTTTGTGGGAAAGTAACTGTCCTTATGGCCTTCCTTTGTTTAGTTTTCCATTATGATCTGGTCGCTTAATGTTTGTATTTCTTTCCCTTTGGTGTCTTTGGTGGGTGGAGTAAGTTAATTGTATCGATTCCTGATCTTTGTTTTACTGCTACTTAATGCAATCCAGCTGATCTTAAAAAATGGAAGTTTTCGACACGTACCATTTTGTGATCGATACCAATTTGCTACGAAGTGGGAAATTTTATTTGCAAAAACCTTAACCCAGACCGATTCGTTGTCATTTTCTAGTTCCATGAAAGGCATGTGAGGGATGTCTTTTTGAATGAGCAACATCACCCCACCACCATGAGAGTTC